>CAJNIZ010028891.1:111229-138715 GCA_905231905.1 Symbiodinium pilosum | reverse complement strand
TCCTTAATCCCTTCCCCCTATTAATAAAACCCACCCTAATAATAAATGATAAATCCAGGGCCCTAAAAATTCCTCATGAGCATTTTAAAAGGGGCTGTACTAATTGGAAAAGGAGCCAGACCATAATGAATTAGTGGGGGTTTTGAGGTCATTAAGGGGGTATAATAGAAAATCCAAAGGAATTAGGGATCCCCGTGACATCCTACGTTTTGGTTGATTTTCATATGGTTTTATCAAGGATTGTATATAAGAACTGTATGCGGCTTTAAATGATTTTATTACAGTTTTCGCCGTATTTATGTAAAATCTCAATTGAATTTCATTAGATTTCAATTGATTTTAAAAGGAATTTTAGGTAAACTTCAATTGACTATAACGGAATTTTAATTCGATTTCAATTGATTTAAAAAGGAATTTCAATTAAATTTCAACTGATTATACCGTGATTTTAATTCGATTTTAATTGAATTTAAAAGGAAATTTAGGTAAATTTCAACTGATTATAAGGTGATTTTAATTCGGTTTTAATTGAATTTAAAAGGAATGTTAATTAAATTTCAACTGATTATAACGTGATTTTAATTCGGTTTTAATTGAATTTAAAAGGAATTTTAATCAAATTTCAATTGATTCTAATGGGATTTTAATTCGATGTAATTCGATTTTAATTGATTTTAGAAGGAATTTAAAGGCGGCCCTACCAATCCTTTCAATAAATATGCCCCCTTATAATAAATACTTTCTGACCCTCCGGACTATTTTATTATTACGGGAGGGGAGGGACGTCGTGGGGGAAGCGATTACTTTCCTATGCTTCGGACGTTGCCGCCCCACCCTGTAACAGTCTCTAATAAGGTTCGTTGGAAGGATTTTCCATTGACATATTACGACCACTACCCAACTGTTGCCGAGTGGGGGCAGTATCCTCTAGACCCCACCCACGCGCTGGGCCCGGTGTTGAAGGCAGCCGGGCAACGCATGCTCGTGCATTTTTGGCTTACGAGGTCTACTTGGAAGGTTGCGTGGTACCTGTAAGTATACATAGAACCGCTGAAAGCTCCAGCTGCTATCTACTTAAAGCTTCACACCAGAATTCTAGCGGCCCCTGTTGCCCCAAGCCTGGCGGTTGAAGGAACATTGCGCAGTTTAGGGCATGCCTGGACCCTTCGGAACCCTTAACGGGGACATATACCACAGCAATACAGTATATAATCCCTACATAACCCATTAAAGCAGTTTCCATTTTATTTTCCATTATCCCAAGATAACCCCAATATACATAGTGGACATCACCCTAAAAGGATGGATCCGCCGAGGCTGCGAGCCAAATTCACGACAGATTCTGGCAGCTTTCTTGATAATGTCCCAGTTTCAAGCCAGCCTTCGCGAAGGTCTTTGCTTGGGGGTTCCCTAAAGTAGAAGACCCTTGGAGTATATGGAGACTTATTAGGCGGCCCAGCCCCCAAAATAGAACCCTGGTGTTGTCACATGCTGATTGCAGGATCCTGGTTATAGGAAACTGCAGAACCAGTCATGTTCAGTGCCAGCCACCACGCACAGCAACGTTCCTTGCCCAAAGATCTATTTCCTAAATATGAGCCCTATGCACTCAACCAATTTATCCCATAACCTCCTACCATAATTCCCCAAACCCCAAATCATAAGCCCAAATCCCTGCACCATAAACGCTGAACCCCGAGATGTTGAACAATCAACACAATTTGGGCCTGTCGATCTTTGCGGAGAACGCTCTGAGTGTAGACCTTCCAAGAAGGGTTCGAGGTTTCGGTCTATGGGTTAGGGTACGGCCCTCGCTTTTTGTTTATGCTCGCATAGTCCTCACTGAGGCTTTAATATTAGTACAAGTAGAGTTTTGGGGGGTCTGTTGTAGAAAAGCAGAACGCCAAGCAAACATCGCTGCACGTCAATACTGCTCTTGTCTTTCAAATCGGTTAGTTCTACGCCAAAACATGATCATACCAAGACCTATCTAATATTGAGTGAAGACAAAAATGGGACCTCTGATTTAGAGAGCCCCCACCCGCCACCTAGGCGATGCGTGACCTGGCCATGTCCAAAACCACTAATTAGTTTTTGTGCTACGTTGTTGCACAACTGGATGTGTTCTTGATATGGGCCATGGTTGTAGTGTAAGGTCTCCCCGAATACGCACCTAGCATACAACGTTCGTACGGACGCCTAAATACAGTCACCAAGAACCAAGAAGGCCACAATAGAAAACTTACCTCATATAACTTAAACGCTGAATATTAGCTTTCCTTTCATTTTCCACTTAGTTTTCCATTTGATTCTGTAGTATTCCCAGACCCTGATAGATCTCTGTGTAAGCACCTCCCCCCCCTTTTCTGAGATATCTGGGATTACGAAGGAATTTGTTTTTTCTCTCTTCTGCCCCCTGGTGCTGCCCCCTGAACAGTTGCATTGAAAAATAGAATCTCTGGCATTCAACAGAGAGAATCCCGCATTTAACCTTCAACAGCCTAAACCCTAAAACCCTGAAACCTCCAAACCCCCAGAACCAGGGGTCCAAGATCTGCGGCTGACACTCTGCCCGATACCACTAGGATCTACGAAGTCCCTCATCTTCACTCGTTCAGGGTTCAGGATTTACTTACTGGTGGTTAGATGGAACAAGGGAAGGTTTTATATGCGGATTATATCGGGATTCTAAATTCCCTTAGTAAGTTTAGGGTGCCTGTTTTAGGACTTTACATCTGCAAACCTGCCACAGATTTTTTTGGCCAGACTCCCAAACATGTGCTTTCACACCCGGATGGGGTGATATGAGGTTACAACGTGTAGTGAAGGTTACATAGGGTAACTGAGGGAACGCAAAAGAACTATTCCCCCTCAATTAGAAGCCCGAGCATTAGAAGCATGCACCTTCTATCAAAAGCCGCACATCCTCCTAAACATTGAATATTTTGATTATGGCTTATTATCTTGGGAAAAGCATTAAGGGAAGGCGATTAAGCATCCGCCTTCTTGAGTTCCTTCCGTGGTTTCTCGCCCATGCACGACTCAAACGTTTCCTCAGCTGCACTGGACTTTGGATTAAGATTTTAGGGGGTTTAAGTTTTAGGGTTTCAGGCTTCGGGTTTAGGGTGGACTAGGATTTTTGTGCCTTAAGGGGTATGGGCTTTAGGGTCTCGAGTTGAGGGGCTGAGCTACAATGGGAATACAGCCTTGATACGCGAAATGGCAGTTCCAGAAATAGGGGACCCCAATGTAGACGCCAATATACTATAATCCTCATCATTGCGAATCTCAGACAACCCTTACTTTTGGGACGCCCCCCCCAAATGTCCTGTATGCCATTCCTGGCCCAATTGAGTAGGGTTTTTTTTTGGTGGTTGAACCTAGTAAGACCATATTCCTCATATAAAATACTATGCCCCAGCAGGAGGATATAATCTTACTCTATATTGGTTACCATAGTATCCCCAAACAAAATACCACTCAATTGATTCCAAAGCTGGTTCGGCAGATGTGTGGCAGGCAAATTCCCGCGGCAGCAAGACTATGGGGGCTAGCCTGCTCAGGTTCCGACCATAAATCCTAAACCCTTAAACCCTAAACCCTGAGTCGCAGGCCCAGACGTTGCATCTGAAATCCTGAGTCCTACTCTCTTCCAAACTCCCGAAGGGCCCTGCGCAGACTACTGTCCTTTTGACAAAAGGCCTGCACATCTTAGTTGGAGACAGTATGTGCCCCAAACCCCAAATCATCCCAAAAAACCGTATACCATTCCATTGAAGAGTGCCTTAGAAGGGGCCCATATTAGCTTTCGGGAGGCTAAGATCCCTCTGCTTCAGCCCCAGAAGACTTCAGTTTTAGGGTTTCAAAAGGGACCCATATAAAAGTGTCCGAAACTAAAGGTCTTCTGGGTCTAGCCGAAAAACTTGAACCTTCAACTCCCAAGTCCAGGATCTCAAGCTCCCAAACCCAGAACCCACAATCCCCAACATTACAGCTGACAGTCTTAAGCCCAAATATCCAATAATCCAAAGCCTGCAGTCTTAAACCCTAAGCCCTGAATCCTCATCCCTAGCCAAACCTGCCCAGATGAAAGATTCCTCAGCCAGGCTGCGAACATGCCGTGAACCTGGCATATGCTCCGCATCTTTTGTCTCTAAGGGGTTTAGGGGTTCCGGGGATAGACTTAAGGGCCCTATACAGTCAAGTTTATATGCTTATTGTAGGGTTTATGCAGAGGTTATGGTCCATACTACTAAACAACCGCCAGGAATATCCAGCTCCTGGCTTGCAAAGTTTGGGTGTTTACGGTTGTAGGGTTCGGTCTTTAGGACTTGACGTGTTTGGGTGTTCATGATTGTTAGGATCTAGGCTTTGGGCTTTGTATGCGTTAGGCGTGACGCGTTTCAGCTCTGGGCTTGAAGGGTTTGAGGTGTTTAGGGTTCAAGGTTGAGGCTGTAGAGGATACGTTCTGAGGTTCTTGGGGTTAAGGAATTTAAGGTTTCAGGTGTGAAGATCGAGGGGCGTTGCAGTTTGATACTTGGCGTTTGGGGTTTGCCGGTTTAGGAGGCAGTTTCTCATAATGACTCCTGGCCCTACAGATTTTTTGCAGGAGTGACGGCACTTGAATAGTTTGAAGGCGCGGCTCTGAGAGCTGAATCGGCAACATCTGGTCACTCCTGTCTGAGTGTGGATGGCCTGCATGCTCCTCAAGAGTAGCATCCATACTGTCTCCCATATGAGCTACAGCCAATATTTCCCAGATAATAAAGGGACATGGGTTCCGATTAGGGAATATATCAAGGACTAGAATCCACAAGAGGGTACTCGTTGTCCACGATGAAGGGTTCCTTAATAAGCCTAGTATTGACTATAACTCAAATCCGAGTTCCTGAAAACTGTAGGCATTCCATCACTTGGTTTCAGGAGCGAAGTAGCCTTCGTAGTACTATGCCTAATGCCATGTGAAGCCTAAACCCCGAAATCAGAAAACCCTTTCAGATCCTGATATCCTGCGCAACAGAGATGACTATGCCTGCTCGCCTGAGTCTGAGCTCTGACTGGCGCTAAGGGCGTGAGCTTCAGACGTTTACGACCTCTAGCTTGAGGGTTTTCGAGATTTATTCAAGGAGCTCAACATTGATGGCGCCAGAGATGTGTTGCTTTGTTGGCACCTTTGCTTGCTATGGTTCTGGCACTACTACCCTCAGACCAAACCAGGTTCAACAACCCATATACAACTCCTGCGAATTGGTGGCTTTAAAGTCCTTCATCTTTAGCCCCAATGAGGAAAACCACCACGCTGAGCAACCATAGAATCAGGCGTTAGATTGAGGAATTTGAGGTCTGTGGGGCTCACACTTGGAGCCCCATTTCTGAAAAGTTCGGAAACTCCTTAACCATCTGGCCTCCATTAGATAGCCCATGGAATCATCACCCCCAACAGGACCCATGAGGTGAGGAACTCCGGCTCCTCTAAATCTGCAACACTAAGCTCCTGAAGTGAAGCCGCCTCCTATAGCCCCTCTTGAGTAGATAGAATATGGGGTAAATGGGAATCGCAAACCCATATTCTACCTACTTAAGGGGGCCTATAACTCCTGTACGGTGCTCAGTAACTTGAAACTACCTGGTTCTGTGTTGGGATGCTATTCTGAATCACACTGCTAGCGAATGCCACGGGTGTATGTCAGTATGTCCAATTATGGTCAGCTTTTTACAAATCAGGCTCTTTACATTCTACACTTTTTTCTTTCTGGCAAGCCTAGTTGCATTGCAAAGGCTGCAGCCAAAAACCAAACACCCGAAACCCGGATGCCCAACCCTCAACCCTAAAGCACTAGACCCTGAATCCTTGAATCCTAAGCTCCAAACCCCTAAACCTTAAGCCGAGATCATAGGGCCTCTCGTCTTGAACGATGGTGCGGCGCCCAACCTATATGGATCCAAGGGATAATCAGAGACATGCAGGTGTTCATACATTGCGAGTTCTCTTTGGGGAGTCCTGCAATACGGTTCAGATATTTGGGTTAGACAAGGCGCACCCCCTTTTGTTGGCAACACTCGTGTTGGGGTTCCGGAGCACGAGGCAGTAAACCGAACATGCGAAGCTGCTGTACGGAACCTAGCTTGAGAAGTTCTGGGCTCTGCTAATGCCTAGTTTAAAGAGAAGCCTGGCGTAACTGTAGAGCCTAAACGGTTTCAATAAGCCTTCCTGGTAAGTTGTACTAGAAGTGTATGAGGACTACAAGGGAAGAATGGTGGTGATTATTCAGCTTTCTACAATACACATGGCCTTGCAAGAAGCAAGTAATACCAAATCAGAGCAACTCCCTTCTGCTTGGTGCTTTGGAACCTATCCCAGCAATAATCTCTATATTGGGGGTTGACCTTATAGGATCCTCATATGAGTCTCATGCGGGGTACCCACCTGGTAACTAACCTGGGGGCGGCATTGATGTTCCCGCGTTCTTGAGGGACTGGAAGCTGGAAGGTTACAAAAGGGCTGCTGCAGCAGCTGTCCTACGTGCGTACTATAAGAGTATATAACAGGACTCCTGAAGGTAAGCTCTGTGGGGCCTCATATTTGGGACGTACATGCTGTAGGTTTCCCATAAGGTTCTTGTAGTATAGTAATAACCGACCTCCAGAGTCACTCAAGGTAGAGGTTGATGGGGCCTAGGTTGGTGGACTTCATCGGGCTTTGGGCTTAGGCGTGACGAGCGGCTGGGCTGAAATTCGAGCATCTTCCGGTTGATCTTCCGGTTGGATAGCCGGTCTAGCCTTTGCGATGTTCAGGCTCTGGGAGTTATGCTTGGAAGAGTGAACCCCTGGCGTTGCAGAGCACTAACCCCAAGAGGATAGAGGGCCTGCATGCTGTGCCTAGAAGCCTCATATCCAAGCCGTTGACAGGCATGGTGTGGGGGAGTTTCTGCTACATGCTTATCCCTGTGATCCCCTCTAGTTCTATTTTTACGATTCCTGGGTGTCCTGTTTTTCAGACAAGCTCCTCTATCTGTCTATACATCAACCTATCCGTTCATCTATGAAGAAACTGAATATGTGTATACATACCTGTATCCGCATCTCTTTTTACGTATGCGCATGTAAAACAAAAATGTGTTAAGGTTGGGGGGCTTCGATAGGCAGGTGGCCCCAATAGACCCCAGAGCACTGGACTCCTTACTACCATTCCCATTTTTTCGGTTTACCGCTCCATTATTCAGGTATCGTGGTATCATCCATAGTCACCCTCAAAACCAAATATTCCTGTATGCCCATATGCCCCTACAGAACCCCTTCAAAGGGGCCTGCCCCTAATTGTTGGGGGGCCTCCCCAGATACATCTGAGGGGTTGCAATTGGGATTTCTGCTTGAAGGCCCTTGGATGAGGATAATAAGAATTTGGCGGATGGGGTGTAAGGTTTTTGGGTATAAGCCTGGAGGTAGGCCACTAGTACTCACCACCTTTGATGCTGAACATCTTGAGAGAGGATAGAGGGGTTATATGGGGACGTTCAAGGCTTAGGATTTAGGGAGTAAGGCTTAGGATCTAGGGCGCTTTTTTCTGGTACTTAAAACCTTTCATGACTGTAGTTTACTAGGACACCATAATGTACCAAGGTATAAGATACTTCAGGTGAAACGCCTACTTCATATAAGCTTCATTCAACATAGGAAACAGTGGTCACCACAGTTGTCAGGACTAGACTGTCCTATTGCAACCCTGCCCATAAAACGGGGTTGCATTGAGCCGGGCAACCTCATTCCTAAACGCTGCAGCCCAGATCCTAATTTCCCACCTGAAAGAAGCCCGCAAATACTACCGATCCATCCCCAACTTGTAGCCAAAGACAGCCTCTGGATAACATTAATTACCATGCGTACTATTAATATGATTAGTGCTATTCGTACTATAATACTGATAGTACTATTAGAATTATTCGTACTCCTCATCTTCTTACAACGGCCTACAAGGCCCGAGCACAATAGCCAATGTCAACGCCGGCCAGGGTTCTTTCGCGCAGCGAACCCTGAGTCCAAATGATCCCAAGCAAATGTACGAGCTCACGAAAATCGTAGTAGGGGTTTAGGGTCCTTATGTTCTAGCTATGTAAGACTTGTCAGGGAATAGTTTTGAAATCCTTTAATGCATCTATGTGGAGTCCAAGAAATCATGATTTCAGCTGGTTCTCAGGACTATACGGAACGTTTCCAAGGAACCTCGTAAACCCTAAGCGGCAAAACCTAAACCCTAAGGTCTGCAGGGGGCTCAAAAGGTGGGATAAAGCTAGGTGGGTTAAAGGATCCCTATTGAAGATTCTACTATATTGGGGCTTATTTCCTTTACCCCACCTACCTTCATCCCACCTTTTGAGGCCCCTGAGGTCTCTGGGGCTCCGGCGTCTCGGCTCGCACGGTGTTGACGAAGAACTTTTTCGCCTCCCACTCGGCCTCATGGGAAGTAGGGTTTATAGGGTTTAAGGTTTAGGGTGTACAGGGTTTAGGGGCTTGAAGTTTAGAGGTTAGGGATTTAGGGTTGGGGCTCCGGGTACGGGCCTGGGATTGTGCATAAGAAGTTGGGATGGGCAACTAGCGCTCAACTCATGTCCTAAAATCGAATCTTCAACCCACCCTTAACCCCACACCCAACTCCAAACCCTAAACTTACATCCAAAACCGTCACAATCCTGAATCATAAGCCCGTAAAACCGCAAAAGCCTGCGTCATAAACCCCAAGCCCCAAATCTTGAACAGAGCGCTGACGCCGTCGATGCTTAAGCCGACCCTTAAAACGATCCCCAAACCTCAAACCTTAAACCTGCATTCCGGAATTGTGGGGTACTTATAAGACAGCCATGGCTGTGTTCCAAAACATTCATATACCTACCATGGCCATATTAGTCTGGAGGAGCTAATGCCGTGGCTGTAACTACGCTGAACCTCTACAACAGGGGCCTCAAAAACTACCAATGTAATTTTCAGGTCTATTTGAGGTACCCTAGACTACAAGTATACAAGGAATCTAGAACTATAATATTGGTACTTGTTTAAGCTTCTGCAGTAAGCACCCGGTCTCAGCTCTGTAAAGCTTGCTGCTCACCTGCTCTTCGTCGAAGTGGTCTAGGCGCTCGATCCTGTCACAGTCCGTCTGGGCGTACTAGATGTTGCATCGGGTACGTGTCCGAGGTTTCGACGGGGTCTTGACCTGTTCTTCGTTTTTGGTTTGCTCCTTTTCTGTCCTTGCCCTATACAATCTCCATTTATCAATTTAGGGTCTGGGGAGGGTAGGCTTTGCTGTGATGATGCGCCAGGGCGAAGTTGTGAGCACAGTGGGCATCGTCGAGTCCATGATGCGGCATGACATGCTGTAACATAGCGTGATTGCGGATTGGAATCTAGTAGCGACATTGATGGTAACAGTGCATGCTACACAGCTTGCATGACTTTACTGTACTAAGCAGCATGCAACTTTTCCAAGGTCAAGCTTATTGCGAATGGCATGGGAGCGAGCCACCGAAGAACTGCTCCTTGGCACGGATGAGAAAATTCTGCGACGCCAGGCGCCCCCCTTCCCCCCCCCCCCTCACCCCAAAAAAAGAAGACATTGTCAGGGTCATAGCGATGATCATAGGGTCCTCGTTTGCTATTCGTTGCTAATTCGAGGCTCCTAAAGTACAGAATCCCAAAGAAATTTCCGCGTGCTTCAAGAATTGGAAACTCTACCTCGAGCTTCTTGGTAAATAGCTACGGTTGGGGTCATGAGAAACCGCAACAGCTCCTCGGAATATCCCGCTTTAGGTATAAGTTAGGATACAAGCCCTATGCAGAACCGCTTGCCAGGTTGATCCGCACTGGTATCCTCATGGGGCCCAGAGCCCTTGCCCAAAACCCCCAAGCCCTAGATCCTGGAACCTAAGCCCTATGACCTGCATGCCCTAAATCGGAAGAGCAGGAGATCCCGTGCGATATCCTTTGTGTGATATTCAAGCTCCAACTTTCATGCGCAAGTATGCTCTTGACTACTCCATATATGAACACCCCCTGAACACCCCCTGACACCTTAGCACCTGCTCCCCTCTCTCTCTCTCTCTCTCTCTCTCTCTCTCTCACTCGCCCACCCTCCCCTTTTCTGACTCAAACTAGCTGGGGAGGCGTTTCGGCGTCAGCGGCCATCTTCGGCCCATGCCAGTCCTTCCCCAAAGCTGTGAACTTGTTTGGGCGTCAGGGCAGATGGATTCTTTTGTCCCCCAGTGCTGTTTTGCTTGATTGTGGTTTGGACCTTGCATGGCATTCCACGGCTTCGCATGTTGTCCAATACAAATCGGAGCCTGACCGATTCTTAAAAATGTCCAGCCGTCTTTTGCCTTCAAGATACCTACACCAACTGGCATGCCCAGGACCCCTCTTAAGCCCTCTCGGCTCCATCCACCAACTCATGGCTACGGATGCCCTGAAGACGTAGAAACTCTGGGTCAACTAAAGGGCGTCACATCTTTTGGGATCCTTTCGGCTACGGACAGAAAACTTAAGTCCAACCCCTTTGAACCTGATGGTCCGAATATCCAAGCTGCCCCAAGACCTAAAATTATGGCATTCCCTATCCTTTGTAGAACTTCTATATACTGTGACTGTGAATGGACGCCCGGTATATTCACCTACCAATTTTTCCTAGGAGCCCTGTCTCCAGAACCATGCAAAAAAGCGAAACTCAACATCTGTAGCCTAAACCCTAAAACCCATATTTTCTATAAGGAAGCCTGTTTACGCCCGCCAGGACCAGAAGTACAAACAAGCCCCAACTCTGAAGGCTACACCTACGCCATATAACCCCCCCAACAAAGTTCTCCCGAAAGAGGAGAGCTCCTTCCATGTGTTCAAGCCAGCATGCGCCGGGATGTCCCACAGGTTTGTCTTTGGCCGCTGGGAGTAGTAGGCCTGGAGATGTTAGAGGCTGCAGACTATTCGTCTCTTTTCTTTCGGGGATCTTTGTCCGCCTTCCTGGGAATACCTGCGGAATGCCAAGCTGGCAAGGTTTGGGGATGAAGCTTCATAGGAGGTTTGGGAACCTAGTAGGGTCCAACAGCCATCTCACGAGGGCCCACCTGCCCTTGCCGATTGCAGCCTGAAGGACCCCTTTCGGGAGCTTCCCAAAACTACTGCCAACGGATCCCAGATATACCCCCAAATGCGCTATAATCCTGATTAAAAGGATTTTGTCCAAAGTTACCGCTCTTGCGCATTCGTCTTGCCTCGGCAAGCCCACGCTCAGTACCACCGTGTATACATTCAGCTATACATATCAGGATCCCCGTCCCACCATCACAAACACAGGGGATGACGGCAACTTTATGAGGGGCCCCCGTGGATTCCCGTTATACCACAATTCATGGATGGGGGAACCACCAAAGAGTGCATGCGGAGCAGCCTCTTACACACCAAACTCACCCCCACCCACTGTCATCTGCTGTGCTAGCTTTCAGGGCTTCTTGCAAAGTTCCCCACGTTACAGTAAACCCTTCATACTTACTGCCAGCCCGTTGTTGAGGTACAGTGATTAGGGTGTATGCCTTCAGTTCGGGCCTTTAGGGGGGCTATGTCATGGCTTCGGGGTAAACGAGATTCAGGGCTTCAGGGTGAAATTTAAGGGCTTAGGGTTCGTGGTGCACAATGTGGAGGGCATGGGGTTGAGCAGCACAAGCTTTGGGAGCTGCGGATTTCAGCTCGAGTTTTCTAGGAACGTTCTCAGAATTGTAGCAGGTCTGGTGAGGACGTGGTGGCGTTTTCGTTGGAACGTCATGGTTTAGGGAGCAGGGATACACACTCCTAAAATTCCAATTGCCATTCGTACTATATCCATGAAGGGATGACCTGAATGTCCCTCACGGCTACACCCTAGATCCTAACCCCAAGACAGCTTGAACTCTTGAGAAGCGACAATTTAGGAAGCGGTGGCCAGTGACCCTAACTCTGCACGGCAAGCAGCTTGGGTTACCATCCAAACAAGCGAGGGGGAAGATGTTTTATAAACGGAACCTTTTCACGGCTCAAATACATCTACAAGAAAGGTAGGACAGAAATCCTGCGACGACGTTCCGGGCATGGCCCCCTACCTCTGGTCGCACAAAGCGGCGCCCGTTTCGGCTCTCGGGAGCTTCCATGGTTTAAGGTCTCATCGGGGTTGTGCGGTATCTAGGGCTAGGGCTTAGTCTTTGAAGGGGGTCCTCACAGCTTAGTGTGCCCCAACCATGTACTACCTACACTGGCCAATCTCCAGGCAATCAATCCAGACCCTGATCTCTAAACTCCAAGCCCTAAGCACAAAGCGCCAAACCCCAAACACTAGACTCTCAACCCTAAATCCGACACACGCTGGCCTGGTTTTTCAGGAACTGGCCTGTTTTCGCCTTCCTGCACGAAGATCTTTACAGTTGAGAGTCCAGGGCTTCGGGAAAGGATGCACTGAAACCCAGGACATGGCCGTGCTTCAAAATGCAAAGGGACAAGTTAGGGTGCAAGGCTCAAAGGCATTCAGGCTAAGGGATTGAATCACCCCGCCCCCATGCAATATGAGTCCATGTTGAATTCCGTGTCAAGCCTTGTTATCCGTATTATACCTACCAGTGCCCCCTTTCGGGACTGCCCTTCATGAAGGCTGAACCTGAGATGTAGGGGTGTGCAGCACGACCACCACCACTAGTCACTTGTACCCTTTTTCTGATTACTCAGCCCGTGATTTCGTGAGTGTCTTTCAAAACATGGATACGTGCCTTCGGGGATTGTGTACACACCATGCTGTAACTCAAATGTTGCCACGTAGAACCACAAGGACGACCTCTAAGAGTATGTTTGGGCGGCTAGTGAGGACGATAAGCGGGGATTTCTGAGACCGCAGCAAGAACTGATCAAACTTCTACACGGGCCTGTGTATGCATCCCCGCTACGGTCTCTGTTGCCGGTCTAGCACGGGGCCAGGCAGGAGGCTGGGATTTGCTTGGGAGTTTGAGCTTTAAGGCTGGGCTGAGGCGTGTTTTGCACCTCAAAATTTTTTTGGCCCTGTCGTTCCAGGAGAATAGGACCCTGGCACCGTAGACTCTGGACGTTTAACCCAGCCAGTATAGGAACTGCGGAGAACTCAAGCATAGCGTAGTTCGGCAAGAGACTCTCAATTCGGGATACTGAAAGCCACGTACTGCCTTCAAAGTTTACATGCACCCGACCTAGGCCTTGCAACTCCAACCGCCCGAGATCTGAAACTCTAAGCTCTCATCTCTAAACCTTATAGTGAACTCCTGGAGATTCAAGGACAATACTAAGTTGGGGTATCAGTCGCATAAACTGGGTACATTCGTAGTTGTTTCACCCCTGACCCCACTTGGAACTACCCATGAACCTTGAAGTAAACAAATCCCTGGAGTCCAGCAGATGCCGCCGGCGATGGGAACTTTTGGCTGCCGATGGAAGCGAACCAAACCCAGGTGGTCCCGCTCCTCCCATGTCAACATCTGCTACAGCAGCAGCTGTAGCAAGACCAATACCAACAGAAATACTGGCGGTAGTAATAGGATTAAGCGCAATAGCATTGATAGCAGCAGTAGCAGCAGCGGCAGAAGCAGCAGTACCAGTTGGAGGAAGCGCAGGACGAGGAGGAGGAGGAGGAGCAGGAGCAGCAGGAGACGGATGGATAGGGGTGGCTGTTGTGAGCAGTAGTAGCGCACACACAGTGCGTTATGCGATCACAGATCTCTATGGTTTAGTCAGGGCTCTGCAAGATATCAGGTTAGCTCCGATGAATGGACCTCCCTGTGCAGGGTAGACTGCACAGAAGTTTCGTTCACATGTTCTGCCCTCCGAGAAACGGTAAAACCCAAGCTTCTAGATTCTTCTTTCATGCGCACGGCTTTAAGCCAGTCTAGGCTTTGGAGCCTGGATAAGGAATCCACATCAGCATTTTACAGCACCAAGCTGAAACCCTCCCCCTAAGAACATCCTAAATCCCAAGCCATGAAAACCTTCCAACTTTACAAGCAAATGTGCGGAAAGCCTCAAACCTCTAACTCCTACTCCTCACCTATCCTCTAATGCTGCTCTTGATCTAAATATCTACATATACTGTACATCTACGTTTACATACATCGAGCTATGGATATATATATATACACATATGTTTATATGTACGCACAGGCTAAGAACTCAAGGTACATATGCATATTTAATATTCTAGGTTCCCCAGATTTCCTCAGTAACCCATTAATAATAAGGGTACCCCAAATAAAAAGGGCAAAAGGGTACTATTGGGGCACCTGGGTTTAGGGCATTTGATTTTCATTATCCCTATATAACCCCCATAATCCCTGTAGTTTCCATTTTATTGTCCATTATCCTTGTATTCCAGTAACAGCCCTTAAACCCCTATATTACACCAGTTTCCATTTCATTTTCCAATTTCTTTTCCATTTGATTCTCCATTATAGGGGGATAATGGGTACTATTCCATTATCCCTATATAACCCCAATATAAACCCTATAATCCCCCATATAACCCATTATTATAGTAGTTCCCATTAAGCCTTACAACAAAGCCCTTCTTTGTCCTCCCGGCTCGTCTCCGGTTGCCTTGCCAGCTCCGTGGGCTGCCGCAGAAAAGGCTCCGAGGCCGACTTCCTCGGGAAAACTTGGGGAAACACTGGGCCTTTAAAGGGGATACAGGGCTTTATATAGGGGTATTACCGGGGTTTATATAAAGATATATAGGGTTGGGAAAACTGGGCCTTTAAAGGGGATGTAGGGGTCATTTATACAGGGGGCTTTAAAGGGGATATAGGGGCCTATATATAGGGGCATAAAGGGGTATATAGGGCCTTTATATTAGGGGGCTTTAAAGGGGTTTAGGGTTATGTAGGGGTTATATAATTAGGGTTATATAGGGGGGCGTCATTTTTTGTAGTGGGCTTTGAAGGGGATATAGGGCTTTATATAGGGGTATACAGAGGTTTATAAAAGGCTATATAGGGTTCAGGGTTTGGGGTCGTACTACTACATTGCTACATCATTTAGGGTCCAGGGTTTAGGGTGGAGGGTCAGGGGGGCTTGGACTAGTGATACTATGTAGGTAATAGAGGTTACTAATCTACTTAGCAAGTCCCCCTGACCATCCAAGTAGGCTTTAGGGTTCAGGGTTTAGGGTTATGGTAGTTTCCAGAAATAATGGACTTCAAATTACTAGAATCCTTGTCAAGGGAACCCCGAAAGAAGGTCCCCAATTTTATGGGTTGCTGTTACGGAACGGCAAATACGTTACTAATATGTACTATATACCCATACGTCGGTACCTTAATTTAAGTTCCTTAACAGCAACCCAATAAAAGCGGCTTAAGGCTCAGGGTTTGTTTTTAGGGTTGAGGGAGTAGGGTTTGGGGTGTATCATTCAGGGCTTAGGGTTGGGGCCTGTGAGTTTGGGGCGCATAGGGATGCTTAAAGGGATCTCAGGGATGATAGATAGATAGATCGATAGATAGATAGATAGATAGATAGATAGATAGAGAGATAGAGAGATAGATAGATAGATAGATAGATAAATAGATAGATAGATAGATAGATAGATAGATATAAGCACGTAGGCTTTAGCCTTCTAAAGGGATTGTACAGGGACATATTGGGATGTGTGATATATAGGGTTGCGGAGAATACACAAGCCCTTGGAAAGTTTATAAATACTGTAGGATTTGGGAGCATGTATGGGGAACATAGACCGATCATGGGAGCCTCTGTGAAGGATTCTGTAAGCACATTTTGAGAGCTCCACCTCTTGGGCTTGGGAATCTCTATGCTTTTCGGGCTTACACTTAGCTGGGTATGGGGACCATATCTATCATTAGGGACTACGCCGGGGCCATAAAAGGGATCCTCTCCCACCAAAGCATGAGTAGTTTATAGGGTTCAGGGCTTGGGTTTCAGCATCGCTGCAAGACCATTGGTACAGCAGGATGATCACAAATGCTTGGTTGGAGTGGCTTGCTCGACAAGCCATGCCATCTGTCAATTATTGCCATACCTCAAGCAGACTAGCATGTAGAAGCGGAGTGTCACCAGATTTCCTTCCTGACATGTGTGCACCGTGAGAGATCTCCCTCGGACCTAGTGCTCATCATGCACTAACGACAAGCCATGTGACACATACAAAGCTACGCTGCTCGAATCGACTGTCTTGCTGTCTCTTTTTGAACCTACAGATCGCCCCTCACTAAACCACTGTGACCCCTGTAACCCGCCCAAAGATTGAAATGGCCCAGGTTCGTTCCCAAGGACGTATTTCTGTGAGCTGGTGAGTGCGTCGTTTGCCTCAGCAACGTACGGTTGAGGGTTTGGGGCTCAGGGATCAAGGTTGGCGTCTCTGTCTTCCCGCGGGACCACAGCAGACTGCCTCGAAAATGAACCTCCAACCGACGAGGAAAAGAACCAGCTTAAACCCATTCAGAAATTCCAATGAGATTGTAAGCTTCCCTCCACACCATTGCAACACAAATCCTTGATAGCCCTCGGGTCTCCAAGGGCAGCCGTACCTTGGTCACTGTTGAACAGAATTCTGATCTCCCATCAAATTACAGGGATATCCAAAAAGTATAAGCTTACATAATGCCCCATGAAGGAGCCAGGCACACCATTTTGACAAACCCCCATGTCTGTTGCCGATGGATGCCAGCTGAAGGTTACTCTTGCAAATGTCTTCTGGAGGGACATGGATCCAACAAGCCGCTTGAACACACAAAAAACACGCCAAAGAACCCCAAAAATGAACCACAAGATGCCAAAGGGGAGGTAGCTTCCAACAAAAACTGTCCAAACAAGCACAGATGCTGGGTGAAAGTGTCACCTAGGAGCCACTGCTGGCACCCCCAGCTGCGCATTTGGAGGTTCATGGGTAGTGAGAATTGGAGCGACAAGTGTGGATAGCCACAGCTTTAGACGGTTTAGGGTGGTTCTTCCGTACATGACCTGTACAAAATCCCTTTGTTGGGCCCCCTATCTAACATGGCCATTTGGAGAAGCTCCCAGGGAGTTTTGTGGCCATTACCCTACAAGCCAGGGACACGCAGATATGAGGTTAAGGCCTAGGGTTTAGGGATTAGGCTTCTGATTACCGATGCCAATGAGCCCTGGCCACATGCACAGCATAAGTGGAGTTTGGTTTGGCCACAGCTTCTTTTGGGCCCTCAACCCGGAACGGTGATCCTAATCTGGGGCATCCGGACTCCTAAGCCCTTAAGCCCAAACTTGTAAAGCGCAAACCCTAAACTCAAGGTCCAAAGCCACAAAGACTAAACCTGTAAGGCTCTTGCAACCAAGCGTCCCAAGCTCAAAGCCACCGGAGTCCACCAAATGTGTTGGTGTGGTTGTGAGCTCCTTCCACAACTTAGGGCTCAGGGCTTTAGGGATTCCTTAGCCCGAAGCCTTGGGCCCTCAACCCTGAACCCTAGAGTCCGAAGCATGGCGGGGGGGAGGGGGGGCGGAGGCGGTTCTAGGAGCCTAGGAAGGGTAGAGGTTGATCTGGGTCTACAGCATCAAGTCTAAGACCTCCAAGCCCCTTTAAGTAGTTTAGACCATAGCTCGAATGACCATAATAAGCAGGTCCTCGTCATTCATGAGGTTTGGGGTTCCCAACATCCTCGTCTTAACCGGGAAGGAGACTGGGTTGCTGTTAAAGAACTTAACGTAAGTTACAATATTGGGGAAACCCCATTATTCAACATGTACTTATTATGGTAACTTAATTCAAGTTTCTCAGCAGCAACCCAGTCTCTGCAGAGAACAACTTCATGTGTGTCCTTCATGGGATGCGAGCTACAGCTTGCTATCTATAAACAGTCACCCAGTTATGTGGAGTCCCTAAGATGGGAATAGTAGGGGATTCCAGCTTAGAGGAAACATCTCATCGTTAGATGTGTGGTCGGGGAGGTGGTGCCTAAGTACTAATACCCTAAGGGTCCAAGGACCCAAATAATGAGGTTTCAGGGCCTAAATATCATTCATACTATGGTATTTGGGCCCTAATACCCTATTATTTGTGTCCTTGGACCCGTAGGATAGGGTTCTGGGCTAGGGTTCTGGGTTTTATTCTGCTCCAGCCGTATAAGGATTACTCGGGAATGATATGTCACACTTTCCGGCCTTGGTACTAGATGTCATCCTTGTAAAGCTTGGTTCCGCTTTTATACTACTTGCGGGTGCGAGGACACACAAAACAGGATTCGCTATGGCAATTTGACAGTTTGAAGTGTAACTCAAGGCGTATGTGCGGCAATGCCAGGGAAGCTTCGGGATTTCGGGAACTTTTTTCAAGGTCGCCCCCAAGCAAATTGAGGGGGACTTTCATGTTCAAGGACTGGACAGGTCACTCAACGGAGATTGACAGGTTGTAAGGTCTTTTGGGCAGCTGAGAAAGGTCTCACGGACAGGGAGCAATGTATTGATCATTACAGTAAGAAGACTTTGGCAACCCCAACCCCATAGTCAGGATCCTCAGTCATCCGATAATCAAAGGATCCTGGTTTTGGAGGGTTTGGGGCTACACAAATACCTTTACTAAATGAGCCCAAGGCTTTGAAGTCTGAGCCAGGTTTCAGGATTAGTGTGAGGTTTAGGGTTTGGGCTAAAATGTTCAGGGAATCTTGCACGACTAACAAGCCATCCAACCTACAAGCGATCGGTCGGACGGCCTTCGAACCAGGAATCCCGCAAAGATTGAGGTTTGATGAAGGTGGGAATTTCTCTAAGGTGGGCGTATAGCATCCGGAAACCCCGAACCCATGAGCATCCTGGCTTCGGAGGAATTAAGTTTTTGCAGATTCTCTCTTAAAAAAAAGCGCTGGCTTGCTGGGGAGTGCTGTCCAAGTACCCTTCAGGGGAGTATAGGGTGGTAGTTCCCTGTAATCATACTCTAAACCCTAAACCCAATATAACTCCCAAACTCTCAGCCCCTAAGCCAACAGCCCTATTCACTCCGTACTTTCCCTGTTTATTCTCCATAGCCAGGCAGGGGAAATATGAGAGACTTGTATATTATGGGGTAAAAAGCCTTGGTTGTTGTGGTTTGGAGATGCTTGTGAACAACTCTTTGCCTTCCTACGTCGATGTAACGAGGATTATAGTGGTGAGCCGCAACGCGGAAACAAACATGTGGGAGTTTCTCAAAGCACCTCCAGAATCCCTGTATCATCTCCACACATTCCTGGCGTCTTGGGACACCCCCTAGAGCCCCTCGCATAGAGAGGTTCGTAAGCTCAGTCTCCTTCAGGCTCTGCGTGGGCCGCAGGAGCATCGGCATGGCAAAAGGCCGGGTGTGTTAAAACAATACGCTTGCCCCCGCCACCCAACAGTCCTTCCCTATCTACGACTGTTCGTTGCTGGGGAGAGCCCCTCGTACACTTGCCAAAAGAAGGCATAGAACCCCCGAAAGGTCCCATCAGGGCTGCATGCTGGCTTGGGAGATGTTTGTTGTGCTAGGTTTTTGGGGCTTGGGCAGTCAGTGATTGATCTCGCATCTCTACATGTCTCCGAGCCAATGCTTTGGCTCGAGCATGAGAAGTTAGATTTTAGGACATAGCTTTCTCCATTTTGCTGAAGCAATGGGACTTGTCTGGAACAAGCCTTTACCTTGATCCCCAAACCCCAAATACTGATACGAAAACGCTGAACCTGAACAACCCCTAACCAAATATTATTCCCACGTTTGCAACCAAGCAATCCGGGGACACTTCTTTGAAAAAAAAGCCAATAAATTCAGGGCCAGGTCGCATGCCCAGTATCTAGTGGCACTTCTTATAGAAGACATAATCTAAACTCCTAGTCTCCCCCGTTACTAACCCCTATAATACTTCTCTATATAATCCCCTAAATAACCCCCTTTACGGAGTTTGGACTCTAGCTCATATAGAAGCGGATCCCCAAATGCTTGCTTGTCGCTGCTGATTTCATCAGTGCCCGGGCTTCAAGCTCTGGAACCCAACAGGGCAAAGGGGGGGGTATATTGGGGTTATATACGGGCTATACAGGGGATATATTGGGATAATGGAACAGAAAATCGAAATTCTACTTAGGGTTTCAGCATTTCTGACATCAACCCTGGAGCAAGTTCGTGCGATGCCTGGTTTGGAGTGAGAAAACGTCTCAGGAGGTATCATCATCAGTGCACCTCAAAACCTCACAATCGCTCATACACCCTGCACCACACATTCGTGATCCTCACCAGTTTCTCATATGACAAAACACTAGCGCTATGCATAAGAGTAGCTACATGCAGGACCTAGGGTATAAACCGGCAACAACTTCTTGAGTGCTTCTCTACCTAGCATGCTGAGCCCTCATCCCAGAGCACAAATCCGCTCTGAACCCTGTCATGTAAGCCTACAAGCAACACTCTACATTCAGGGGTTTCCCTAACACCTTTCCAGGTATTCCCGCTTGACTAGCTCTGATAGAACATAATGCGGTGACCTTTAACAGATCCTCCAGTGCACCACCAATCTGTAAGCCTAAGCTCCAGCCCCTGAACCTCGAATAACACAGTAGTTTCCATGTCTTTTCAAGTCCTTGCTTCCCAACCTATTATCAATTAGTATGATGTAAACCCCCAAACCCTACGCTGTGAACAACATAGTAGCTCCCATTGTCTGTTTCATTTCCAACCAAACACCAGACATTTGTTTTGCGCGGTGCTTTCGAGCGGCTTCTGCTCGCATTTCGCCTGCCGTTCTGTTCCACAAGCGATGCGTGCCCAAAGACTCCAAGTGAGCCTTTTGATCTCTTCCCCGAAGACATGATGATACAACTGGTTCCTGACTGGGATTGTTAGCTTTCTTGTTCTATCTATTTCATCCTTTGCTTTACTGCACTTTAGTATACTATCCCGTACTATAATATACCAACTGCTACGGTTTTGTTGCGGCATGTGCTTCAAGCTGCTACTCCAACACCAGGGAGCATGCAAGTCTGATCCTGCAAAACCTCTCTGGAGGGTCATGGGATTTAGTAAGAAGGAGAACTTGAGTTCGAGCACCGGTTTAGGGTTTAGGGAGGCTTCATGAATTTATCAGCTTTCCTCCTATTGAGACTGGCTGTCCTTCAAATAATGCTTTGCTTAGCATGCCTCATACGAACTCTCCAAGGGACTGAAGAGATACCACAGTGTTTGAGTTTTATTCCACGTGGCTAAAAAGGTACCACTGTCTTTGAGAACCCCAAGCATGAAAACTAAACTCTGAATCCAAATACTCATGTCACAGCTGTGCCCAAAGCGCTGGCATGCTAAAAGCAGGTTGACTAAGGAGTTTCTTGGAAAAGGGGGCAAAATGCAGGTTGCTACTAGGTATTGTACAGGCTTAAGTTGGAGAGGCTCTCCTGAAGCTGCG
The DNA here is from genome assembly GCA_905231905.1 of Symbiodinium pilosum. Lineage (NCBI taxonomy): Eukaryota > Dinophyceae > Suessiales > Symbiodiniaceae > Symbiodinium > Symbiodinium pilosum. Next base: position 117,311 of record CAJNIZ010028891.1, on the reverse strand, counting down.
CAGGTAGGGTTTGGGAGCGTTATCCCAGGGATGTACAGGAGTGGTATAGTAGCACACGTGCTTCTTCACACGTGTTGCGGTTCATCGGCTTTATTTAGAATTTGGTCCCCCCAAAACTTGCTTCCATTTCTGCATCTACATGGCTGGGCTCCTGCAATTTTATCCTAATCATTCCACGTACTACTGTCCTTGCCGTTATCATTGCAGTCAGTGCAGTTACGTCTATTGCTGTTACTATTCCTCCTACTCTTACTGCCATGATTATTATTCCTCTAAGCCTTGCGATTCAGAACAACTACTGTTCCCATTATTGTTAACTACTATTACGCTTTCTCTCGCCACATAGTCATTGGAAAATAGTGATGTTAACAGTATAATGAGAGTGTAGAAGAATTTTAATACTACTAATGCAGTAGTATTTCTTATTTATAGTCATCATAATAGTAATGCTAAGAGTTTAGCAGGATAACTACTAATGAAATCTGAAGCTTTGAAGTCCGCGGGCTGAACTTGCAAGCAGCTGTTGCAAGGTAAGAAAATGACGCCGCGAAGTCGTCACGACTTCTCTACGGTGCCTCGAGCACACCCCGGTTTTGGGGCCCGAGATGCAAAGGCGCGGCAAAGGAAAAGTACACCCCAAAACCTGCTTGCTCCCATATGGCCAACTTTTCCCAATGGTCTCAGCCTGAAACTCACCAAAACCCATCATAGCTCACATGTAATATACCTAAAACGGAGTCCCGGACGGGACGTTGCCTCAGATCGCGGCTCCCGTCCTCCACGACAGGAACGCGCAGATCTCGACAGCAACTCAGAAAACGTACTTGCCCTTGCCTGGGGACCCATGGTTTCAAGGGAGTCTAACAGGAACATAAGCTGCTGAGCTTAGGGCAGTATAGGGTTCAGGGATTAAGGAGCCCGAAGCGGTTGGGCTTTACAGGGGATGAGGGGTAAGGGTTCGGATCCCGTGTCAGACATATTTGAGCTGCTGGCTGCAGGCGTGGAACGACTGCGACTCAGGCGTGGAACGACTAACGCTTCTTCCAACTTCGTGGACACAAGATCAAGCTTTCAGAGGTTTCATCCTAGATGCGAAGCCCCAAGCCCTAAGCCCCAGTTGCGGAGCTTAGGATGCATCAAAGCCTTAGGTACTAGGAGTAGGTGTCACGTGAAATTAAGCGCCTAGGCTTGCACTCGCTCTACAAGAAGACTCCCGCAGAGCGCATGCAAGCACCTACAATGAAGAACAGCTTTTGATTGCTTCTGGCTGTAACTGCAAAAAAATCGCTGATGCCGCTGATGCTGATGGTGCTGCCGGTGCTACCTCTTGGATGTCAGAAGCTGACAGAACCTGAGGCCCTTTATAACACTGCAGCTTGCAATCTCAACTGAGTTTTCAGAGGCCAAGTGTCACAGCTGACAGCATTTGCTCTTGGCCAAGGCACGCCACAGCAAGAAAGTAGCGATGACTCGGAAGAGCACCTTGCTCCAGTTCGAACTAGGTGAATTAGATAAAGCAGGTGATTTTGTTCTTTGTTGTGGAGTGCGGATAACGAGAAAGGGCAGCTGAGTTCATCTATGGCATGGGCCCCTGACCCCTAGGCACTCCAACCCTGATCCCGAAGGCGTGGGATCTCAATTCTTGAGGTCTAGGCTTGCAGGTTTAATTTGAGGGGTGATTTACGCCGAAATGGGGTGCAGGCTTTGGCTTGGGAGGTTCAAGTTCCAGGGGTCTGGGATTTTGCGTTTATCGGCTTCAAGCTTCAGGAAAGCACTTTCATCATGAAACAATTCCGACCGCAGCAGACAATATCAAGAGTCCCTGCTGGGATGTGAATCCTGCAGTTCTAGTGCAATAATCTTTGAGTCTCAGAAACGCGGCTATTTCCAACAAATTTAGGTCCATCGTCTATGACAGGTACCAAAGACTACAATCCTAATCGTAGGGGCGCCAGGAAGAGATCCCCGCATGGGAACAACTTTGGGCCCAAACAATGCACTAAGGACCCCTTTGGTTAGCTGGGACTGAAGGAATGGAAAAGAAAATGGAAACTACTATAATGGGTTATACAGGTGCTACTCTAAAAATCCATTCATGTATTCCTAGCTAACATAATGAGAGTAGGGTTGAGATCCAAAATAGTCAGGCTTGGGCCTTCAAATACTTGGCTCCAACAACTACCTCCCAGAACCTGCCCTTAAAAACAAATTGCAGGTTTAGGGTTTAGGGCCTGAAGAAACGGATTTTGGAGCATTTTGTACTGTATTCGTATACGTGCCATATGGGGATACTATTGGCAATAGTACTGGTTGAGACTTCCACAGGAACCTCAACCTTGCTGTGGAGTCAGTAGTGAGTGACGAGGCTCCCGTAAAAGAGGTTAACGTATGTGGCCTGATTCATGAGTGTATTTGGGTCCACACTAACTCGGCTGCCACATGACATGGATGGAGGAACTCTTGCACCACTTAGTCCTCGGAGCTACTCTATTTGCAAAGATGTGTGAACCCTGAATTAGAAGCCTTTAAGGTAGCTCAAGATCCCCTCCATACACATGGTGTGTCCCCCGCCATATCCCTTAGATACCATGACATACTGCCGGTAGCTCATGAACTTTCTTCCCACAATGTTCAACATGTCCCTTACAGCCTTTACACTGGTTCTGAATGATCCTTAAAGCGAGTAGATCTACTGCTTTGCAAATGTGCTGTCGGGTGGAGCGCATATGCAATCAGGGGGTGGGGAGAAGGCTGATATCACTTGTCAGCAGGACACAAATGTTTCCAAAGTATATCTCTACATGGTCCAGTACACATTTAGACATACGTATAAGTATGCACACTGCATGCCTGACCCCTGAAACCTCAACATCAATCCAGGGTGCGAAAAGCCCAATCAGCGCCCCCAAGTAGGTCGACCAGTCCTCCCACTCCACACCTGTCTTGGCTGCAGTCGAAGGTTCGTACTATGAGCTCCTAGTACATTGGACATTTCAAATACCTATTAGACCCCATACAGCCCCCAAAGCCACAGTAAGGGACCGTGGTATGGGCATCTGGGTGTTTCTTGAAGGCTAGTGGGATTGGATTAATATATCCATAGCGTTGACAAGGGAACTCATTGGGTCCCTGTGAATTTGGAACTCCTACACGGCTGCAATAACCTACCAAACCCCCTTCACTACGTCCCTAGATGCCTCTTAACTTAATCTGAACTAGCCCAGACACAAATGACATTAAATTAAGGAAGAGAATCCAGGGGGCAGGGGGTTAGGACAGGCTCCCTGGTGGTAAGGGAACCCATTACAAGAACCGTGGATACAAGTGACAACTATAAATGGCATCGGTTACCACCTTATTTGGTGTACTTTTTAGCGCTGCTTCTTACTGCCCATGAACCTTCAATCAAACCCTGGGGCCTAAACCCTAAACCCTAAACTCTAAGCCCAGGTCTGTATTGTTCAGGACAGCTGCTTTGAGTCTTCACCAGCTGGTCTCTCAGGTAGTCACCAGGATTCCTGGAGGCACAGAAAGGTTTAGAGTTTACTTACGGATACTTGTGAAGGGGCTGTGTCTTGCGCAAGAATGCCTAGTATCCGAGGTATCCTAGGTAACTCTCTACCGAAAACACTCGCTCATCTTCAAGCAGGGCATCGCGTAAGCTTTTTCAGGAAGCACTACAAAGTGCTTCGGAATTTTCGTCTTGCAATTTTCAAGATGTCGGGGCCAGCCTGTATGGTGCGCAGGAACCCATCAAACATGTGTGGACCATGCAAGGGGGGAGGGTGGTACCACCCAACAGGTTGGTCGGGGCTATTCTGAAGTTTTCACGACTTTTAGTGACCACCAGGCAATGTATCTACTTCAATAGCCCTGTGGCAACACTTCACCCAGGCTTAAAGCTTTTGAAAATATCGGGCAGCCAGAATTTCACTACGCAAGAGCGTAGTTACTGTTCTTACACCATCATCATCATCATCCTCCTACTACTACTACCACTACTACCACTACCACTACCACTACTACTACGACTACTACTACTGCTACTACTACTACTACTACTACTACGACGACTACTACGACGACTACTACGACGACTACTACGACGACTACTACGACTACGACTACGACTACTCCTACTCCTACTCGAACTCCTACTCCTCCCACTCCTGCTCCTGCTGCTGCTGCCGCTGCTGCTGCTGCTGCTGCCACTACAACTGATGCCTCGACAGCTGCCCCTGCTACTGGTACTGCCACTCATTGCTACTGCGGCTGCTCCTGCTAATGCTTCTACTATTGCTGATCCTGCAGCTGCCGTCATTTCTACGGTTGTACCTGTCCTCGTGCTGTTGGAGCATCTTGAACAGCCAAGAATTAGAACAAGCATAGTAACATAAGCATGCTTCATTGGGGGTCTCACCTCTACACGCCTAAGCACCCAACTTCCTAAGCCCTCGACCAGCGGCCCGGAAGGCCTAAACCCACTAAGCCCCAAATGAAGTCAGCATGATGCAGGAGCCCGAGAAATTGCAACACTCATTTGAGGTCTTTCAAGATACAAGGAGTCTGAGAAATCTAAGGCCACAACTTTGGTAATCATTCAAGCTTCTACATTAATTGAGGCAAAGGTCGTGACCATGCATTCAGCCTGGGTATGCTCTGCCTCGCAACTGTCCTTGGTCTAGGGTCTTGGGCTTAGAGGCCTAGGGGTGTAGGGGGTAAGCTTGTCAGGGTGACGGGTGTGTAGGGTCAAAGGTTATATACTACTGAGTTTATGGGACTAGGTTTGAGGTGTATGTTTTTGTACCAGGGTCCCTAGAAGCAAGCCGGGGAAAGTAACAGCTTCAGTAGCTGCCATTTTAAGCGTTACATTCTCATGAACCCGCGCAGAATCGTGCTTTGGACATTCAACAATGACTGAGGAGTTCGTCTCAACATGGCAAACCAAGGTTAAGCTGGGCCATCCTATAGCTCAAAGGCAAAGATCCTGACAGTCCCGGATCGCTTGGTAGCCTTACCTTATACAGCTCCGGCACCTGGTTCAGAACAGATGTGACGAGTTCCAAGGCATCCTTAACCCTGATATAATCCCAAAATAACCCCAATACTACCCTAATAGCTACCCTGGCGTTGGCTGACATCATTCCTGGCATTGATGGCCATTGCACTGCAACTGGCTTCACTGGGCTCTAATTTTGGAGGTTTAGGGTCTAGGTGGTTAGGGTATGACCCAAAAAGGTCTTGATTGTCAGAAATTGCATGCCCCCACGCCAGGCACTTAAGCGCTGCGAGACAAGACAAGTCCGTAAGTATGAGCACATTCAAAAAGTTCAAGAGCTCGAACAGGATAATGACACGCCATGAACTCAGCGAGTAATGTTTAGGGCTATCTAACCCTTTGGGGGCTGCAGACGACGCCCACAAACCATCCAAAACACGCCAAGCGCCTGAAGCAATGAGTACTGTTGATGAACAACATTTTGCATGATTTTGTAGACGTAAGCCCCAAAACTCGAGAAAGGTAGTACATTATTATGCAGGATTTCACCCATGAGCTGCATAGCACGAGGTACTTAGTGAGGGATGCTTCAATGGGGGCGTGCTACAAAAGACCTAGGGAGCGATCAGGGGTACGTAGGGCAGGCTCATCACATTTCACATTATTCTGAACCCTAAATCCCCAACACCTTCTTCTTCGCCAACGGGACAACGTGATGTATGCATGCGGCTCTGCTTCCTGCATGCGCCTTCACCTTGAAGCCATAGGTCAAGGACGCTTGTAGACATAAATTTGAACGGCCAAGTTGCGATGCTATCTTTGACGTACTGAAACTCGACGATGGTCATCAAGTTGATGGCGTACTTCAACGGGCAAAGGTAGCCTAAGGGGTGCGACAGGGGTCACAAAAAGGGAAGGAGCCAGGATCTGGGATTCGGGTTTGAGGATGGGCTTTGGGCTTTGTGTGTAGGGGTTTACTCTCTAACGCCCCTTAACTCCTGAACCCATAGCTGCCGTAGCTTAGGCTCTGGGGCTGCGCATAGAGTCAAGGTCAGCATCATATGAGCTCAAGTCTAAACTCCT
>CAJNIZ010028891.1:66812-104770 GCA_905231905.1 Symbiodinium pilosum | reverse complement strand
CGCAAGTTCGGCACCCTCCGAAGAAAACAATGTTGACTTTGCTGCAGTGCTGCTTCTCCCACGCCTGCCATGGTTTTCAGCAACCGCATGCTTTGGCGCCTGTTGACGACGCGCATTTACAGACCGCTGGAGCGTAGATATTGCAGGATGGCATGCCTGGATTTCGCGAAGGCGCTGATGAGTTCGGGGGTGTATGGAGAAAGTTTTTAGAATGAATACAGGTTTCAAGTACGGTCTCAAGACTGCATACCCCTCGGAACAGACTGTTACCTGATACGTGCTAGCAGAAGGTTGTATCTCGTCAGAAGCCCACTCTGTCGGTAGACTTTGACTCGTAACACGAAGCCCACCTCAGAATCCCAAAACGCTCGAAACCCCAAACACTCTACTCTAACCCGTGTGGACATGCCCTGAGATTTTGTATTCAGTTCAATTACACAGGAAAGTAGGACCATGACTTTTACAAGGCCACCATATTCAGGCCCAAGGCACGCGGAGGAAGACAGGTCGCTCCTGCGGGAATTGCAAGATCACGGGCTGCGCGGAGCCCATCATTGCCCTGCAGGTGCCATCAAACTGGGTCGCTGGTAAGGAACTTAAATTAAACGGATACTATGAACAGGAAACCCCATTAACTATACACCCGTACGATGGCAATTTCGCCTAAGGTCATTAGCAGCAATCTAGCAAAAGGGTTTTGAACCTTAAGCGCAAAGTGTTTCTTTTCAGGCTCTGAGATTCAGGGTAGAGGATGTCACTCCCGAACAGCTCTAAGCAGGTATGTGCCAGGAACGATTGGATGTGCTGTGCGGGCCAGGCCTTCCCTATGTTCATGGCTGTCTAAACGCTCTTGCGGTTTGGGTGCAATTCTGGGGGAAACGAATTCCTCAGTCTACTTACTTCACATACGAAGCAGTGACGCCCTCCTATAACTTCTTTGTGACTGCGGTGTTGAACAACCTGATAGACCCGTAGCCTATCCGTAGCTTGCTGCTGCTGCAAGCAGTAGCCTTTGGTTTGAACTGCAACTTCGGCTCAGGGTTCGACTTTGCAAACGAAGACCAGGGTGCTGTCATTGGTGCTTACGGTCCGAATCCCCAACTTAAACGCTGAAGCCCAAACCCCAGAGATCTCAATGAAAGGCTTGGTTCTTCGGACAGTTGGGAAGATCCAGAAATTTGAGCGCCAGTTTGATATTTCCCGTTAGTAATGTCACAAAGAGCATTTACCTTCCTATCAATTTGCCAGGCGTAAAAGTTCCTGCTCCCGTGCAAGCAAGTTGCATGATCCCAAGAGAGACAATGGTTCCGAAATGAGCTTGAAAGTCCTTCGATGCGAGCTCGAGTTCAGGGCTTCGGGTTGAAGGATTCCAGTTATTGTCTGAATCTTCCAGGTAGGGCTGCCAGGATGTTGTAGTGGCGGCTGGTTTTTTTCACTGGGCATCAATGATCTATCGCATGACAAAGGAGCATGCAAATCCGTGAGTAATCCGCATCATAAGGCGCCCACAACACGGCCCAAACTTAAAGCCCCAAAGATGAAAGTCAAACCCTAAACCCAGAATCCCAAATAAGTACTAAACCTTAGATGGGCCCACGTACCCTCCTTCTTAAGACCACAATAATCTTGTTGTAGGTTCACTTTTGAGTTTCCAGGTTCGTGAGGGGGATGGCTTTTCCTGCGCTTTCCTTTACCTGCCTGATACCTTACGGCTCCTCATCGCGTTGTCTCGATTTGGTATTACTTACCATGACCCTACATATCTAATGCAATAGTGTTCACTCTGATTCCATTCCCGACTATGTAGCAAGGAGACAAGTCTTGACATTTTCCCTAGTTCCCCTGACTCAGGTAACGCACGGTTTTTGTAAGAAGGACCTCCTTACCCAGTTAGCTGCGGCCATGAGGGTTACTGGTAATCATATTAGCTGCGTATATGTTCCTTTGACTACTGCCCTGCTATGAGTGGGTAGTTTGGGAGAAGGTTGGGGAAAGGGTTGAATCTCCAAACTTGTAGAAACAAGTCGGAGCAAAATCTGATGAAGAAAGGTCGAGTTGAAGACTAGCCGCGTACTGGTAGTTTAGGGATTAGGGTTTACGGTATCGGGGCTGATGTTTCGGGGCTGGTAACGCCTGTTAAGGAATGGACAAGAACATGGAAACAACTCATTCTTCTCTGGGGTTCAAGGTTTGTAAGCAGCCAACCTGGCTCTGTTCGGACCGCCAGTTTACCTACTCTCCAGGGCCCCTAAATCCTAAGCCCTAAGCCCTAGATCTACCTAGACCCAATGCAACACCTTTTTTGGGGCTTCCAAACAGGAATCTTCACCAAACAGCCCTATCAGACACCACAATTCCATTATCCCTATATAACCCTAATATTACCCCTATAAAACCCTATGATCCCTATAATACTGCTCCACCCTAAACCCCACACCCCATTAAGCCCTGAAGGCACTACTTTTAACCCCACACCCTCTCAGCCCAGCGTCGCCGGTGCATCCTGCAGCGCTGAAGTTGTCCGGCACGCAATTCTTCTCCGTGGAGTGGGCATTGTCCTGGGCGGGCTGGAGCATACGTGGGACCACCAAAGGTCTCAGGGATTTTATGCAAGTGTATGTGGGAGGGGTACTTTGTGTAACAACGATTGTATTGGGGTCCATGCTCTAACCCTCTGGTGTTTCCCTAAAACGTAGCTCTTTCTAACCTGCCAGTGCAGTCCCAAGTGCGCCCTGTGCCGCGCTTCCGGAAAATAGCCAGCCATACCTACGGGGCAGGGTTAAGGGTTTAGGGTCTGTGTTTTTGGGGAGACGGCGGATGCATTTGAGGCTTCTGCAATATTTCGGATCTTTTTCACAGGCTTTTGTTGGGCTTTGGGTGCTAATTGTTTTATGGCATGTCTGAGGAAGTTGTGCTTGCAAGCCTTAGGAGCTCTGGCCTGGGAGATGTTTCAACTATCTTGGGAGCCTCTGTAGGCGCCGAAGTCGTAGGAAAATGTCTCTGGGATATGTTGCACAGCAGTGGTAAAAGCCGTAAAGGTAAAAGCCGTAAAAGAGAATCTTACAGATTCGTCAGGCATCTACATTGCTGCTCCGCAGTTCCGGCATGAATGACACCTAGAGTCGCGCCAAACGTCGCCCGTGGGATACCCTTTTTACCAGACCCCCCCCCCACCCCCCTTAACCCTCCAAGTACTGCTCCCTGGTAGTTAGAACCCAAAACAGATTATTTTCGGGTATCTACAGACTGTACAACGTAAGTCTCCCCATCATCCCTGTACTAGCTTGAACAATGCATCAGCAAGACAGGGGCCACAACAGCTAAGGGCGGGGCCCCCGAGTTGCACAGGTATACTTCTAAGCCCCACAACAGACTTTTCTGACACTTAGTTTCAACCATATTTATTCATCACCATTCTAACCCATTTGTGATCAGGAAGCCTTCCTTGTGAAAATACATGCCGCAGCGGGCAATGCTCAGATTCCTTTATGCCCTCCCCGGGCCCTTCGGTTCCTTGATCATGAAGTAAAGAATCAAATGGAAAAGATAGAGGCAAAGGGATAATCAACTGAGGTTTAATAGGGATGTATATGCCTTAGGTAATAAGAGAGCTACCCCAGCCACTGAAATGAGGACTTAACAATATCATATAATCATCGGATTCCGACTTTTGGGGGTTTGGGGTGACCAAAACACCCTTTTCGTTGCTGTTTTCAGTCCATCCAGGGCAACCCTGCCACCTCCTTGGAGATTGTTCAGGATTCTGGGTTTAAGGTATAGAGCGCAGGTTTTAGGGTTGAGGGTTCAATTTTTCCGGACATGAACTCGGGGCTGAGGACTTGAAAGTGCCAAGGTGCATGCATGACAGAAAGACCGACATACCAAGCCGCGCGAAGATGACAGCCTTGTTCCTGCAAGCGTGGTGATTCCAGGGGGCTCATGATATCGTTCTACTCTCAGATAGAGGCGTAATTTGTATGGCTAGTCTTAGAGCTAGGCTGACATGTGTACCAGTATGTAGCAGCAGCAGGAGCAATAGTAGCGGCAGTAGTTGAAGTAGCCGTAATCGTAGCAGCAGTAGAGTAGCAGCCGGCAGCAGCTTTTGCATGGTGGTGCTGGTGCTGGTGCTGGCGCTGGCGCTGGTGGGCTGGCGGCGGCGGCGGCGGCGGCGACGGCTACTGCAATAACAATGCCATCCCCCCAGCAGTAAGTAGTCACAAATTGAGTACCACTGTGTACTAGGGGGAATAATTGTCATCATGGGGGCTAGTCTTGCACTCTAAGCTCTGGTTTCGGAGGCTTAGATTCAGTTCCAGTTGCGTAAAGTTTTAAATTCCGCAACTCAGAAGGGAACCACATAGAAGCCGCAGGGTAAGCCCTGTGGAGGCAATGAAGACCCACAGGTACACAAAACCACCTCAAGAGCATACTTTTCTTTCAAGATGCATGATAGTAACATCGATTACCAAGGGTAGGGTTTTTTCTTAACGTATTTGGCTTGGGACTTGGGGTTTAACGAATCCGGAAAGACAAGCCAGGCAATGCAAACATCAGGCGCTTGAATTACCTAGACTTTCGCACTACCCGAAGCGGTCACCCACATTGCTCTAAGGGTTCAAACCTTTAACCAAAAGAGGTTCATCACCCACCAGAAGGCAGTATCCCTGCAAGAACCACCGTCGGTTCACATCAAAACCCCCAGCGTCAGAATCGCCAATGGGGATTTTTGCAGTCAGCCCTGGCAGTCAGCATGGTAGAAGCGGAAAAAATGCAAGGCACTGGAGCCTGATCGTCCCTCGTGCTTCTCGGACAAGAAGCCTGTGATGCTATCGGCAGTACTGGAGGGCGGAGTTATGCATAAGATTCACGGTGTGGGGTTTGGGGTGCATTTTGGTGTGACCAAGCGGGCCGAAAAGAAAATGACACGCACACAAGCACATGCACATGAGGAAAATGATCCTAGAATACCCTGAGGATACGCATCAGTGTTTACTCTTTTGCGGCTGATTACAGGGACTGTTCCCAAAAAGACCCCTCTAGCAATCTAGTATGCAATGATTCAGGGCTTGGGTTTTGCTGCTGAAATCGGCTTCCTGGCTAGGAGTTGGGAAGGTAGAAGTTAGTTTCTGAACAACATGGATCACCCATAGATCCCTGTAATTATTCACACGCACAAAATGCCATAATGAAGCTTTACTTCATCTGTATCTTCCGAAGAGCATGGAGAGCTGCTTGAAGAATCCAGCGCCCGTCTGCGAGGATGCCGCGTCTTGCCGCAGAGAGGGAGAAGGAGCTTTAGTTTTCAGAGTTTGGGGATTTGGGGGTTCGGCTTCTCAAAACATGCGAACAGACCTCACGGTGGATGTATCGGGTTACTCTAGGATCTCAGGGGTCTGTACTGGATGGGCATCAGAGGGGTGTTCATACGGATCTCCATTATGGATGTCCGGGTTACTCAAACTCCCTCAAGAGTGTGGATGAAGAGGAATGGGCGGGGACCGCAAAAGGACATATCCATGCAGGAAAAATTGAGGCCCACGGCATTTCAGATTAGAGCCCCCGACCATACTCAGAACATGCTCCATAAATATCCCGAAGCAGCCAAGTTCCTATAACTCTTGTACAGCCTCTTATACCCTCTAAGCCCGCAATATCAATTCCGTTGTTCCTTGCATTTTCCATTCCCTACTAACAACCAGCAAGAACAGCACCGTTCAGGCCTAAACCCTGACCCTCTGGACCCTAAACCCCAAACCCTGAACTCTAAACCCCAAACCCCACACCCCAAAACCCTTAAGCCCCTAAACCCCATACCCTAAACCCCACACACCCCCAAACCCTTACGCCCCTAGGAGGCAATGAGGTCCCAGCTTGCTGGGTGTCCGTTGCTCCGGCTGCGAAGAGAGCCAATGTGGTCTCGCATCTTCTGGAAAATGCCTGAGGCTTTGGGAATTATAGGGTGCCCTTAAAGGGGCTCTAGGGGGTTATGTAAGGGTTCTGTAGGGGAGTTTAGGGTGCCCTTAAATGGGCTCTAGGGGGTTATGTGAGGGTTTTGTAGGTGAGTATAGGGTACCTTGAAAGGGGTTCTAGGGTTATGCAGGGGTACATATGGATGTATAGCGTTTCGGGCTTCCGGGTATCCTTTTTGGGGATCGCTATAAGAAGGCTGATAGTATACTGGGGTCATATAGGGGTACCCTAATTTTGGGAATCTGCCATACGAGTCTGGCATAAAGGTGACATTAGTCTCAAGACCGCAAAAGCAATTGCAGTAACAATACTTGTGCTAACTATAACAAATACTTGTCGTAAGTATGATACTAGTAGTATTACGCATAGAGCACATACTTGTAATCATAATGCTAATACGAATTCTACTCCTAATGCGCATTATTGTAGTAATCGCAATAGCACTAGGCATATGAGTAGGGTTTGGGGTTAGTTCCTTCACATCAAATCAAGATCACCAGAGGCTGCACCCGCCGCTGAAAATTCCCTCACACTCAAGGCCACACTAGAATTCCCCCCCCCTCCCCCAAAACTTCTAACCCATACAGAACACGTTTTGGAATGGCTGCATTGCTCCTACCCCAAGCAACATGAAGCACCCTTTTAGGAGAGTTATCTCAAGGCAAGTATCATCTGCGTTGGGGCCAGTGTATAACGTCAAGGTAGGTGCGAAATCTTATACTGGGGTTGAGGGCCCTCTGCATGTCGGTGGGCGCTCAACAGAGAGCCATACCTTCGAGAAGTCCCTCAACCTCCCCCCCCCGCCCCCCCAAAGCTACCTTAAGCTCTAGACCATAAAGCCTACGCGGAGCTTTGCCGTGCAGCGCTTATAAAGGTACTGGTAGTGAGATCACTACTGGGCTTCTTTCGGGGTTGGTCAAGATGATGGGTATCTCTTAGGGGTCCGATATTTGGGACACTTTCTGATTGGCTATGTAGCTGCTAAGATTCTTCACCCACTACATTTCAAACCTGCCTGAACTATTCAGGTGGTCCGTCGCGGTCTGCAGGCATAGTCTGTCACACAAGAAGGACACAGGGGGAATGTCGGGTAAGGAGGTCCTAAGTGATCTTCGCTCGAGCCTAAGCAGGCAAACCCCAATGCCGAAACTGGCAACCATAGCCCGTAAACCCCCACGAAATTGCGACCACCGAGCCTTGTCCTCCCACCCTCAGGCCTGAAGTGCTAGAGGGAATGGATCCCTCCTATAACCCCCAAAAAAGTTACCATCCTACAAGACTACCAAGATTCACTCCTCCACTTCGCCTGAAGCACCGGTAGGTCAAGGGTTTTGGGGTTTAGGGAATTTGGGTTTAGGGTAGAGCTACTTCAAGGCAAGTCCCAGGGGAATGTGGTCACCCCAACCCCGAAATTAGTATCTAGTAAGCACATGACAGTTACAGGGTTCTAATTTGGATGGTCGGGGTAACCGAAAAATGTATCCTTATACAATCCCTACATAGCCGACCCAGTTTCCATTTTATTCTTAAAATTTCGTTTCCATTCTCACCTATCACAGAGCTCCACGCTATATAACCTCAGATCCATTTCAGTATCCATGTTCTTGTGCATTTGGTGCAGAAGTATTCCACTCAAAACCGTGAAAACCAAACCAAGCTGCCGGACTCCAGCCAACTCTTCTTGATGTCCACCAACTTTTCCGGCGACTCTTTCTGGAGCAAGAACATGACCTTGGCTCAGGGTTCAAGGTTTGAGGGTTCAGGTTTAGAGTTTAGGGTTTAGGGGGTTTAGGGTGCGGGGTTTGAGAGTCCAGGGCTTGTGGTTTAAGGATATGTCCGTTGCGCTCGCTTGCGCTAGCACCCTGACCCGCTCGCTGAAACTCCGGTGCTGTTGAGACTGAAACATGCAGGACCTTAGAATCTAAAAATACCAAGATTCCCAGTTTATAAGGAAAGGGACCTAGGGTTTTCATTTCATTTTCCATCCGGTTCTCCATTATCCCATTCACACACCCTAAAGGCTAAAGCTTAAACCCGTAGGGCGACGCATCTTTTTGTATCAACAGCCATCCCCGAGTTTTATCGAGATATGATGGCTGTGAACTACTCCTGCCAACATATGAGCTACAGTCTACACTCCTTAAAGGGGGTTATCTAGAGGATTATATACGGGAGTGCTATAGGGGTTCTGAAGGGGCAATACTAAGAGTTTAGACCATAACCCCTATAGTCCCCTACATAACTCTATATATAGCAGTTTCTATTTCATTTTCCATTTTCTTTTCCATTGGATTCTCCATTATTAAGGGCTAGGAGGTTAGACCATGGCTCATATGGCTGCCATTGCGAATTATTATTACTGGCTCTGGAAACCGTGGGCGCTGCCAATGACAGTTGCAAGGCAAAATCTGGGCCAGAAACTTATTGGGGGGTTCCAAAGAAGGCCGAACGGCATGTCGAAAGGCCTGCAAGGAAAATCTTTCTATTCACCTTCTGCAGGCTCTCAAGCTTCAATGGAGCCGTGTGTGGAAGTAGAAGCAGTCTGCAGGGCTCAGCACGAGCGGAACATGGAGAGAGCCACTGATGCATTGCCAAAGCTTTTTCCGACAGGGGGCTAGATATGGGAATGCAATAAGGTACCAGAATTATACAAGTAGCTTGTGAGGTAGCACGCAGAGCTGCTTCTAAACTCTGTTAAGTTTCTCAGAGCATACAGCTCGCACGAAGCTCATATACAAGTGGTAGTACCAGGGCGATGCAGGGCTTTTGGTCGTACAGTATTCGGTGAGTAGAAGAATGTCATTTCTATGCGGCCTGTTGTCTGCTAATTGTATCAGGGCTGCTACAAATACGGATAGGTATGTTGGCCTCTCACTCCTTGGACTTCCTTCAGTGAAATGTGATGGATTAAGGATTTTAATATTCCATGCGAATTTCATGGTAAACTGCAGCGACGGAAGGTCAAGAAAAGAAGAAACAGGAGCACGGTAAAACTGCAACATGGACACCCGCACGTGGACCCTCCAAATGTATCACCTCACGCGTCGGCGCTTTTTGCACTGCGCGCTGCTCTGTTGGGATATCGCAAGCAAGTGATGCCAGCAATCGCCGCAATCTTTGAGTAACGGAAGGCGTCAGTGTAGAGTGTAGAGCGCCTGCGCGATGCGCTCAAATGTTCCGCCCTTTGCGGACAAGAACGGCTGCTAAACCCACTGCAAGTGCTGCAACAACAGCTGTTGCTATCCTCAGCTGCCTAATCTGCTGGTCTTTGTCCTTAAGTGCACGTTCTTTCTCCGCATTCATGTTCATTAAATGCTGGATTTCCTGGTCTTTGTCCGGAGCTGCGGGTTTTCTACCATCTCCCTCACCTTGCACCGCGGTGTCCGCCCCACACGCCTCCGCCTCTCGTACCACATCCGCACGCCGCATCTGCAATTCCGAGTCATTTGGGATACGGCCATATTGCTGCCGGAAGGGTTCAGAATTCCCATTGAGGTACTCCCTGACAAGGTAGTACTTCTTCCAGTACTCGTTCACCGCTTCACTAGCCATTTCAGCTAACCACTGACCATTTAGAGCGACTGCGTACCGATTAATACAGCATCTCTTTGCTTTGTAGTACAGGAAAGGTCTGAAGCCTGTGAGGTCGTACCCTCTTACATCCGATCTTTCTCTGGTATGTTTTTTTGAAAAGCTACAGTGGTCAGATCCTTACCCTGGCCAAATGAATGCGTAAAACCTACACCTCATTGCCCCTGCTGTTGAGACCTTGACGCGAAACTTGCGGCATGATCATGGTGTTGCTCTAGCTAACCTACAGCCGAAGAATGTTGCTCGAAGAGACTTGTGTGCTCCAGACCTCAACCATTTACCTTCCCCAGACCTCCTAATCTAGCTCCATTTTGGTGTACACAATTCCCTTCTGGCAATGAACTAAGCATATTGCTAGATGCCCAGAGAGAAACTACATGAGGAGATCTAGATAACATACCAGAATCCATGACATCGGCCTCCCCTTCAGCTGTGGTGGCAGTCGTGGTGGTTGTTGTTGTTGCTGTGGTACTGAACCATTTTGTGAATACACTTATTCGAGACGACCATTCGTGCTCTTTCGTCTGCAATGTTGAAAATGCTGCTGTGAAGTGCTGCTCTGCATTTTTTTCCACGTAGACAAATCCTGGTTGCGGGTGCAAGTTGCTGATTGAATCGTGGTTTGGATGTGGTCGGGTTTGAGCTCTGAGTAAAATTCCATTGGGATGTGTAGGCAAATGCTAACTCCATGGGCCCTTGACCAAGACCTTGCTTACCATTCACACCCTTGTAGCCCCGATAACCGCAGCCGGCTGCAGTCCTAATTACTACCAAGCAACCAAATCTGTTCACTGGTCATGACTTAAAATGTTGCCTCCTCCAAAATGAAGAGTACAATATCAGGCCCTTGCATGGGAAATCAGAACCCAGAAAACCAAAATCCCTTGGTCCCCAATCTTGGGTCCCAATTCCTCTGCTCCAAATCCCAAAGCCTCCTCTATTTACCCAAGTCGTATATAATCTCGCGAACCTTACCCATATATCCCAGAGATTCCCAAAGTCCCGTATAATCATCCAAAACTGATTCAACCTTCATCATATCCAGGGAGCATGGTCTGCCGGGTTGAAGTTGCTCGGGCACCTGACGCACCATTTGGGGGTTTCCCACAAATTGGGGGTACCTTTTTGCGGGCCCCAATAATAATGATTCGAATATATTGGACTCTATATTGGGGTCCCCTTGTGTTGGGAAACTACCATTTAATGCTTCTCACATTGCGAGTAGGGTGGCTTTGAAAGGGTTTCACGGGCATATAGATTTCTGGGGAGTTGTCCAGCTCTTGATGCCAGAAGTGCCCATTGGCAGGCCCTTGGCGCGAAGGGTACACTATCCACACACGCTCAAGGGTTTCTTGCCATTTGTTTCCGCAGGGCTTGCCTCTAAGGCTTTCGACATACTTATCGCGCTTGCGCCCACCCTTGGTACGCTCTTGCCGCGGGTTCTCAAAATATTGACCACAAAATTCAGAACCCGACCACTAGGATCTCCTCCTAGTTCTCATACATCCCTATGGGATCCCAAAAGACCTCCGAGGTTGACAGTCCCGAACTTGAAGTCTATATGCGAGTTTCTCAAAGTAGGGATATTCCAGGGATCCCAGGGATATGTGGAGATTATAAGGGGATTTTGGGGGTCCTTACGGATACTTTCATTCCACTAAACAGAAAGATGAAAAGATGGTTAGGGATCTGGGGGCTCGAGAGAAAGGCTCTGAGATCACGGCTTACGATTGGAGAAGGGCTTAGAGGTGGAGGGATGCATGGTAGGATTGTTGCATGCGATCACCGGACAGACTCCTTGTATAACAGGCATAATCTCCCTCAGGCACCTGCATACGCTCCCAATGCACCGCCGGAAAACCTAACGTGCTATACCCAAGGGAGGGAAAGACAATATCCACATCCTGGAAATTTGCGCATATGCAAACGATGAAGGCCTTCTATGGATCTGTCGTGGGGATCACATCATCGGGATTTGCAAGTTCAACGTAGAGGGTGCACCATTTGGGTGCGTATACAGCATGCTACACGAACTAGAGAGCCATCTCAAATTCAACCTCAACCCCTGAACTGCAATGCCACAACCCTCGACCCCAAACCCCAAAACCTTTAACCCCAACTCGACTCATCCCAAAACCCTACACCCCAAGTCCGGAAATCCTCAGCCCTATCCCCCAACACTTCAAACCCAAACATCAGGAATGATCTGGGCACGGGTAGCCCAGGGCGTCGAAATGCGTGGCGATGTGCTCCGCAGAGCCGTGGTAGGTCACTTCCTAGCAATCTTGCTTGTGGATTCGGGCCTAGAGCTTGGGTTGCAGACCTGCAGATGAGGGCGCAGGGTTTGCAGGTCTCCAGGTTTGGGGTTTGGGGTTTGGGTTAGGGGCGCAAGGTTCAGGCCTCTTTAGTATGTTCGGCCTCTCTTTGGGGTTGTTTGTTGCTTTTTCTGGGTCCGCTCCTTCATTCCCGTTGAGTGAGGCGCAAGCAGGAAGATGCTTTCTGGCCGCGGAACTAGGACGTGTTTGCCATAAGTGCTAAACCCTAAACCCTAAATCGCCGGGAAGCTTACCGATCCTGCATCCATCGACCTGATCTCGTTCTTTTGGGCGATGCCTTCTATCCCTATCATAATCGGCCCATCCTACAAGTATCTACGGTACCTTCTTCGTTACAAGCTCACATCTTCGCCTACATTGAATACCTCGAGCCCCTAGTTTTGGCCTGAAACTTGTGGCCTCGATGTATGTATATGAGGGCCCCGAGAATCCTTATAGAATCTCCTTGAAGCGGCTAGGGGGCCACGTTAGAGTCCCAAACTTCCAGTGATAGATATAGCTGTCCCAAATGGGAACTCTAAGGCGATCTTTAACAAAGCTTGCGTACTGGTGGTTAGGAATGGAATTGAAAGTTGAAACAACTCGCTGAGGTTCAGAGTGGTTACTAGTAAGTGGAATTTCCTATCAGCATCTCTATCTAATCGCCATCGTAGTCCCTATGAAACCTTACCTTGCTTCTTCCCTACGCGAAGCGGAAGGGCTGGTGGGACCACTCGCAGAGTTCTTGGGGTTTTACTGGGAGTTTATAGGGTTCTATAACGATACATTAGGATTATACAAGGAATTATGCAGCTCAAGCAAGAAAAGTTTTAATGCCATGTGATGAACTTCTGGAAGGGGAGGTCCCACTAAGTGGAACCAACGAAGTAGGGAGTATGTAGCGGTGATATGGGGATTATGCAGGGAATTATAAGCATCACATAGGAGCATATATAGTTATAGGGGGGAATATTTAGATCCCCGTGTAAGCGTAGAAAACAAGACCCCTGCTTCCCAATCCCGCGACACACGACTTGTAGCTGCGCGGCTCCACCATGCAGGATGATGACCTTGGACATCAGGTGCCCTTGGTAGGTTCCAAGGTTTGCACTAGGAATAATGGAAAATATACAGGAAACTACTAGTATATTGGGGTTACGTTGGGATAATGAAAAATAAAATGGAAACTGCTTTTTCTACATGAACCACCAAATGGAGTGGGGACGGGGGCGAGGTCACCACAAATTGCCCCAAACATTTAAGGCCCCCAAAACCATGCAGCGGAATATAAGACGACCCTAAAAGGATCAAAATTATCCCTTGTAGTCACTATTACTGGGTGGGGGGGTCCACCTAAGACAACGCGTTCTGCTTAAGACAAAATCCAAACATTATTTCTTGCGTTTCGCATAGGGCTGTGTTCTGATACATATAGGAGCAGTGACCTAAACTACCAGTGCGGTGTAACAGCGGCTAGACCCAGAGCTAAGGCTAAGGATTTTGGGTTCGCGGTTGGAATTTAGGTTTTAGGGTTTTGGGTTTAATCCTGGGGTTGAGGGGTTGAGGGTGCGGGCTCGGAATTAAAGACAAACAGAACCTCCGCAGCGTAAATCCGTCATCCAGAGCTGGTAGCACTTCTCCATCACTCAGGGATTACTTCAACTGAGCGGCCCTGCTGCGGCGGTGATCGTCAGTCATATGATGGTTTTGGGGGAACTTGGGGGAACGTCTCTATTCCCTCCTTGTAATATCAGCAAAGCTGGGGCGGCGGCATCGTCAAACTTGGCGAAGATCTCCGAGCTCGGCTGGTGCACAGTGCACAGAACGGGGACATCTGCGGCGGCGAGCTCCTGGATCGGTGCAGCTTTATCAAGAGAGAGAGAGAGAGGGAGAGAGATATATATATATATATATACACGCGGTTGGTTTAGGGTTTAGGGTTTTGGTAAAAATACATACTTGTAACCACCAAAAAAGCAGTGCAAGAACCACAGTTGTCCCTGTTACTAACCTAACTTACTAAGTCCCCTCACCCTCCAAGTATAGCATTTGTTAGCTTCGTAGGGCTTACTGCTAGCACGCTCGAACTTGGCATCCAAGATAGCGGGTTTTCTGAAACTGCTGGAAATCAAAGGGAGCGTGGGGATTTGCCGGGAATTATGAGGCGATGGTAGCGTCTTCCTTGCGAATTATGTACTTTCCTGTGGCTCGAAGACATTTTAATTTCGTAAGGCACATCCTATCTGAGTTTCGCCAAAAGCGGCCCTTAGGATATTTAAGGACACGGAAGGAGCCACTGGAGGAGTATGGGGGCTCCCGACACCCTGAAGGTTAAAACCTAAGCCCCCAAACTCTGAAGCCTGAAGCAACACCCGAAAACCTAATGCTGCAGCACCCTGAACCTACCTTGAATTCTCCAAGCATGTATTGCTGCTGGCTGTAGCAGTAGATGTGCCCTTGATACGCGAAGAGAGGAGAGAAACCACAAACCAATCAAACCTGAAGGAAGCAAAACGGGAAGGAAGAAAGGAAGGAGGGAAAAGAGACTGATGAGACCGAATGGGTGAGATTGAGATTGAGATTGCCAGAAAGAGAGAGGCAGCAAGAAACACAAACAAAAGCACACAACAAGTGGATCCCTATTTTAATCCATACATACTGCACTCCCCTACCATAGTACCTATATCAGCTCTCCCACTACACACTGTATCACAATTCCTGTATTCCCTACCCCCTCCCCCTTAACCACGAGCAAACTTATAAGTATTCCTAATCCCTATACCTTAGAACAGTATACCCCAAGCCCTGAACCATAAACCCTAGACCCCTAAGACCTACAGTCCCCCTTAAGTAGATAGAACATGGCTTTGGATACATTCTAATAAGATCCCCATGTACCCCATATTCTATACCTATACCCTATATAACCCATTATAGTAGTTTCCATTGTCTTTTCCATTATCCCCACATAACCCCCAATATAACCCTAATCTTACCCCATATTCTATCTACTTAAGGGGCACTATACCCTAAACCCTAACCCCTAAACCCTAAATACCCTAAACCCTAAATACCCCATATTCTACTTAAGGGGGACTATACATCCTATCGGAGCGAGCCTTCAGGGCGACGACCAGGGTGTAGGCGGCATAGGAGTCAAGGCCGGAGAGAGGCTCATCCAGGAACCTATGGTCTCCAAGAGTAACTACTTATTATTGGGATTATAACCCTACTTATAACCTCCCTGAATAACCTTATACTTATTATTGGGATTATAACTCTACTTATAGTCCACCTGAAGGACCTTATGGGGGTTTCTCCAAATAGAAGTAGGGTTATAACCCCAGTTATACCTGGTTGCTAAGTCCATAGGGAGACTTAGGGTCTAGGGTTTAGGGTTTAAGGCACGGTAGGGGAGTTTAAAGGTTAGAGTTCAGGGCAGGGTGGAATAATGGAAATGTAAAGACCATAGAAATTACCTTGTGAATCATGGTTTAGGATCAACAGTAGCACAGTGGAGACACACATGGAAAAGAAACTGGACATTGAAACGGAAACTGGGTGCATGTATAGGGGTACATATAGAGATTGACTGTGCGGAATTGTACAGCAGAACGCTGGAGTACATTAAACTGTATGTATTCTTGGCAGTTGTTCAGGCTCCTGCAATACCCTGAGGACCCTTGGAAGAGGCATGTCGCCAGGAAAAATCAAAACAGAGATAGGGTGTCGGATTCTAAGCCCCGCGTTCAGAAGTTAGGCTGTAGGGAGTTAGGATTTAAGGTTCTAGGCTTTAGGCTTTGGGCTGTGCCTGTGCATGTAAGAGGTACAGCAGAAGTATCGGGGTGAGTGCGGGCATCATCAAGGGACGACGGTGGTGTGAGGACCACCCCTACAACAGGACCAATCAAGCTTTGGCGTCTCCCAGGTGCCAAGCAGCAGCATCTTCGGATTTGTAATCAGCTCGATTCCAACCTTGGAGGGGTTGCGTTCCAAACTTGTCCCCAAGTTGCAACACAGGATTTAAGGTTGAAGGTTTATCAAAGTGGGAAGATTTGCGAGGAGAAAGGCTTTTTTTTGTGACTAGGCTCACACGAGATTTGGGCTGGCTCGCCGGACTGTGAGCCCACGCCTTGAAAAAACAACAAGTCACACACCCTGCGCAGGTCGGAAAATGTCAACAATGCTTGGGTAAGACTTTAAGATTTGTCCAAATAGGGGGCCGCAGGTGGGGCCTCCAGGAATACATATGGATCAGATGGGTGTTGGTTGTTCGGGTAATGTACGGACTATACCTCACTGGACCTGATGGTGCTGGAATGGTTTTTTAGAGTGCGGGCGGCCGAGCATTGAACCTCTGAGGCTGGGCTTAAGATTTAGGTGATCTGGTCCTTCTCAAGATATTAGAAAACCGACACCTTAGTATTCCTTATTGGGTTCTAGTTCCATCAAAATCTGTTCAACTATGACCTGGGCATGCGTTGGGGCACTTAAGCAACCATGAACCTCTCGGAGCTCAGACGAAATTGATCCTTTGGCGCGGCCCTACTCCCGGTTTAGGGCCTACACCCAGCCGCCCGGTTTCGAGGGAAGGCCTAAGTTGTACATGGACCGCATAGAGGTAGACTCACCATAGCGCTGATCCTCAGGATTCAAGCACTCTGTATAGGAACCCATTTAGCCGCAAGATGAGTTGTATATGCGGCTTGGAATAATTACAGGCCCCTTCTAGGATGTCCCCATCATGCAGAAGGATAGTATGTGGGGGTGTAATTTGGGGTCTCCCTGTTGCAAAAAACTGTCGTATAGGTACTTGAACCCATTGAACCTGCTTGGCTCTAATGAGCCCCTGTCATGCAAGTGTGGGCCTGTCTTAAGCATCAAGCGCATGTCGTTTATGCTGGCCCTGAACCCTAAGCCCTAAACAGTAGTTTCCATTTTCTATTTTCCCTATGTAACCCTATTTATCACTTCTTGCAGCAAAGTAACGGAGGTTCGCTTTCTCTCGCCTCTCCAGCTAGGGACTTTACAGCTCACAACTTCTGTTCAGGGACGTATGGGTCTTTGGCATGCTGTTGTCTGCGCAGCCTGGATATTTTCTCAAAATAAGGGGTTCCTGGGGACATATTATATGGATGGCTTCTACAATTTAGATCTCATGCTTGTGCGACTAAATATTAGATGTCGTACCAGAACTTGTACCAGAACACGGCCCACGATTTGCAGAATGGGCTCCATGGTGTTTTTCAACCTTCAACCTGGAACTTCCCGCACCCTTTTTTTTACGACCTCGAACTTCAACCCCTGGAGCCCATGTTACGGGTAAGCTTCTCAAACGCACACCTAAGCCACCACCCTCTGCTGAACATCATTCTCTGAAACAGACGCCAGACTCGGAACCAGCAGCACTGCTTGCCTCCAGAGATCCCCTTCACAAGGGCAGAGCCAACAATCCTGGGTTGTTTGCCGGGCGTAAACCCTCTGACAGGGTGGCTGATATCAATTTAGGACCCTCGTGTTCTCAAGGCTATCATTTCAGGCCTTTGGCTTTGGGCATCATAGGGTAGTGACCCAGCATTTTCACCTTGATTGCGGGAAGCCGGGCATTGGAAAATAAGGGAGTTCAGCGGCTGTGCCGGCCGTACAGGGAAAGCTCCCAACCATCAACTGACGGGAAAGGAGTCTGCAGCTTGGGTGATGGAGTTTTGTGCAGACACTCGTAGCTTCGAGCTCTTGAGGGATTGCGCGAGCGTCTGTTTGGATTTAAGGTCAAGCAATCTAGCAGGTGCCAAGATCAGTACAGTACAGGCTCTTGCGAACACTGGACCGCTCCAACCAGACGCTGCTCAACCACCAAAAGCCTCACCACCGAAAAAGGGCACAAGTTGTAGAGGTCGGATGCCCCCACGTCTGCAGCCTAATGTGGTACCATCTTTACTTTTAGCCCCCTCAATAGGGGGAGACGCTTAAACCACAGGTCATCTTTAATAACTCTCTCAGTTCGGAGGGTCTGAAGGCTCTTGGGACTGACTTTCAGAGGATTGGCCGCGAGCCCGCAGCACATTAGCCTTCTAGCATGTCCTGAAAACAGCCCTGGACAGTCTTGTTCTTAAAGTCCACGAATGAATGCACAATTAACCTTCAACTTTGAGCCGTAAACATGGCACATAGACCCACGGCTTCCGTGCACTCCCAGCAAGGGAAGCAGGACATGACACTGGTACATCCAGATATGTGAAATATGTGTACGTTCTGCACTGCATGTGCGCTAGGTTGCCTGCCGTTTCATTCTTGGAATGCTCTACGTAGGACCTGAACGAAGGGAGAACCTTCTTCAACGGTTGTGTCAACTCACATAGGGACGCTTAGGCTGGGGAGACATAAGGATGTCATCACTTGTCAGAATGCTTTGGAGTAAAGTCGGAAAATTCTCAAATGCCCCCCCAAGTTCCTAGCACGTCGTAGCTCCGAGTTCAACCCGGGGGCCTAGAACTGGGTTTGGAAGGAACAAGAGCCGCTTTGAAGTGCCAGGAACATAGCCACGGGACGTATCACTAGAATCACTTTGTAACTCATAGGCCGCAAGTTCTGAGCGCTGTAGAAGCGTGTAAGCGGCCCCCAGTCCAAACCTACAACCTGAGCCCTGGCACCCAATTTCGTTATAGCCCACTACTCACAAGCAGTTTGTCGTAGATCAGGAATTTACCCACATGTTCCCTAAGAATTCTGGCATAGCTAGAGTATACACTACCCCAAATTCGCGCCAAATTCTTCGGGCCCGTACATTGCACCCATGCCTAAACCGTAAATCCTGCCAAGGATCGTGTTTGCAGCTCGTTCCAGATGCAAGGTTGAGAGCAAGCTCTCCACGAACTCCAACCTTTGCCTGAAGAGCAGTCACGCTTTAGCGTTGAGGGTTTTTGGATATCCCAAACCCCATGATAACGGAAAATCAGGTGGAAAGGAAGGTGGAACATGAATCGGAAACTGGGTCATATATAGGGCTCATCTGGAAAATTTGGTTTTGAATCATGAAGGGATTGGGGTTACCCCAGCCCCCAACTAGTGGACCACCAAAGGAAAAAAGAACATGGGAAATCAAATGGGAGTGAGCGCATAAGGCCAGGTATATAGGGATCAGGATGTGAATAATCAATCAATCTGTGGAGTTTGGTTGCCCCAGCCCCCCAAAATACGGACCCGTGACTATCACATGTTCCTTATCGGGGCCTCATTGCAGGACTTGGGTTTATCACGCTCTGCCAATTGTGGAAGGAACCTAGGGCAGTGCTTTACTAGTTGGGAACGGAGGAATGCAGGAATGGAGGAATGCGCTCTAGGTACCACTCCAAGGGTGATTGTGCCTTGGGATTATGCAAGCTAACATGCGTACGTACCTCAGTTTGGCGAACCCCAACCCTAAAACTCAAACCAGAGATCCCCCCACGCCATTTTGCAAGCTGGCTCCTGACTCCTGAGTTGGCATACACACAGGAGGACATGGGGTCCATCAGGGATGCCACAAACATATGGGGATCCCTGTGATGAAGAGAGGAGTTTCAGAATCGCTTGCATGCGAGCACGCACCCTGCTATGACTTTGCGATGCTCATCAGTCGGTTAAACTCGGCTTTCTCCAGATGCGCCTGAAAGCAAACAACATCTGACCATGGGTCGCCAACAGAGCAAACCCGAAAGCAAACCGATGTTTGCGAGGCGACCCAGCTATCTATCCAAACCTCAACGCATACAATCAGATTCAGCGCTTCATAGTCCTTATTGCAGTCTAAACTATCTTCAACAATGACTATGTATAATCCTTATAGAACTTCTTTCAAGCCGCTATTTCTTGGGAACCCCATTTTTGATTACCCGAGTAAATGTTGCTCGGTTGCGCATCCGTCACCGTCCGTGGAAGCCGCAAGCAGGCGGAGAAGTGCAAACATTCCTGAGGCTCTTCAGGGCTTAGGGTTTCGGGATTGGGGTTTAGGGGCTAGGGTTTAGGGATTTGGGATCATTCCTTTGTTCAGTTTTGAGGATTTGTCTGGGATGAGAGACTCGACAGAGGGAAGATAGGACCCATTTTTAAACTTCCTGGCCATTGTATACCCCCTGCAAGAGTACCTCTGAGGATTTCTAGCGGCTTCTGCTGGAGCCTGATCTCCGGATGCTGAATTCAAACTGGGCAAGTAATCACAATTCATACTCCTGAATGTACGCCCTTTGGGGTATATTCCTGATAACAATAACACTACAACAAGATGTAACCCTTTTGGGTATACTTGATAATCTCTACAATTAGGGGTGAGTGGATTTGATCTCAAGTTCCATGCCCAGACTCCCTCGGTGTCTCAAAGGGAAGCAAAGAGTCATCTTGCATGACCTGAGGAGGCTCGAGTTTAGGGTTTAGGCTTAGGGCGGGTTTAGGGTTTAGGTAGGTTAATAATGGAAATGAAGCTGGAAACTACCATATCATTTTGGGTTTTGGTTTCGGGTGGGGTTTAGGCTTAGGGTGGGGAGGAGGATTTAGCGGTTGGGCTTGAAGTTTAGAGCCTTTACTCTCGTGTTTGAGGCTTCGAGCTATTTGCGGCTTGAAGTTCAAGGTATGCGGGTTCAGGGATCTGGGGTCTTGCGGTAAATACTGAAAGCTCCGCATGGCCCCCTCAGTACCTTTGTCCTAAGTGGCTTGGTATTATGCGAATACTATGATGATGCAGGATTTTCAGTATTGAGAATAGGTGTTCAGGTCTCCGGCTGAGGTTCTACCAGTAAGAAGACGGCGCAATAGTATCACTCCACTGTTGATGCACGAAATGAAATCCAGGGCCAGCCTCATTTACCTAAGCTCCACGAATGATTGTAGTAGTACTTTTCTACTCTGAGATACCCAGGTTTCTTTGCTCATCAACAGTACTGTTAAGGAGGGGTTACCGACGGTCCTAGTTTTGGAGGGTTGGAGTTTTCCAACACACACGTATTCATGCATTTTGGCTTGTCATGCTTGTGAGGTTTTGGCCGCCAGCAGCCTGCCAAAGGGGTTATTGGGAATTACTACGTTATTTAAGCTTTAGGGCCATGTGCCCATAGGTTTCATTAGTGGTTGGACGAAATCATGAGGCTTCAGGGTTTACGCCGTAGGATTTGTGGCAAGATGTGGCCTTGCCTAGCAGCTTTCAAGTCTCCTACTGAGCCGTTTAGGGTTTAGGATGTAGGAGTCACTGGTGTCCAAGAACAAGCCCGCCCCAAAAAAACATCACTTGACCGGAATTTCTTGGTCAGAGGCCCCATAATTGGAGGCTGAAGCCTGCTTTGAAAGTGCCATAGGACGACGGTTCTCAGTCTTGACTTATTTGCGCTATCCTGAGAATTACCGGCCCCATATTGTGCAAGAAACAGGGAGGCCGCGAAATAGCAGAGAAAGACGCATGTCAAACAGTAATGGGTCCTGCTGTGTAAAGCAAAGCAGACAAACATGCGCGAAAAATGTAGGTAGGTGTATAGCAAAACACTGGTGCTGTCTGAAACGGGAATGACAAGGGACCATGCGACACCAAATAACTGATTGTAACTTGAGTTTCCCTACCTAGTAGGTAACAACAACCTGCAAGCTAAAATTCCATGCTGCAAAGCTTTGTGGTCTCACGGCTTGGAAGCACTGACAGGAATTGGACTCCAATCCTGGGTTTGTTGACTGCTGCCCAGACCCTCAAGCCTATGTATAAAAGGCCACATGTCTTATGCCGTGAATATCCCTACCTGGGTTGGCATTGAATGAAAGAATGGATCCTAATAAAAATCCCTGATGTTGTAGTAGCCTCCATTCCGTCATTCCCTTCTAGCCAGAGGTAAGAATCCAAGCATCCAAAAGTTCAACCAAGTGACGTAAGCAATGTTGGAGCGGAAGGTGAGAGGATCGACCTCGGCTGATGTTGTGGAGCCCCCCATTCGGCCCTACTACCCCGCCTAGGTTCTGCCTTCATGAAGGTAATCTAAGGATCATGATCGTATAGGGGGGGGGGGGTGGTGCGGAAACCTCATGAAGGTGAACTTCCGCATAGCCTCATGTAGACGCCTGAATAACTAGGAATCTCATTCTCTTGTCGTGCTGAAAACTACTCTCGTACACTGACGGCATTATCATGTTAAGTCATTACAGTTTACTACGCTTCTATAATCATAGTTCCAATTCCATTCCAGTTGACTTTACATTTCATTCTGCATTCTTGCATTCTTCTACCGTTTTGGGAGCCCCCAAGCCGCTAAACCCAATTCTGATTTTTTGGTCGCCATCTGGCCTTAGTAGCTCCTATAATACTCCCCTATAAAATCCCCGAAATGACGCCCCTTACGGAGTTTAGACTATAGCTCAGATTGCCGCTTCAACAAAATTTTGGACCCCCTACAATGCCGCCGCCCATTTATGGAAACCAAACCTTCTAGCCTCGACCAAACAAAGATGGAAGTCCATGTTTCTAGCCCCTTTCAACAGGACCGGAATCTTTGTAGGGTCCCTTTTGGCTTTGCATGTTAGTTCAAGGCGGGTGGCCCACAAATCATTGCCCCCAATCCCGTAGCTGGATTCCTGACTTCCCGAAGTGCTCTGCAAGGAGCTCGAATCCCTGTAACTGGGAGATCCTTAAACTCCGAAAGCCTCAGCTTCATAATCCCTTTCCCTGAATCTTCCCCTTCCCTTCACATGTGGGCAAACCCCCATAGTCTTTTAGCCGCAATCCCTGGCTGAATCTGCAACAGAAATCTTAAGCACCGAGGCCGACACCCTTATCCCAAAACTTCTTCTCCCCGAAGCCCAGACCCTAATCCCTCAACACTAAACCCTAAACTCACCGAAGCCCTGAATGGCGTCGGAGGAGCTGGTGCTCCTGCAGTGGTGATCTGCCCGGACCTTGGAGCTCGGCTTCTACTTCAGGTTGTGCGATTAAGGTCCAAGAGTTGGGGTTTTCAGGTGCGCTTTTTTGGGGGGTAGCGATGGAAGGATTTGGGTTTCGGCTTTTGGGCGTAGGTCCTGGGTGTTTAGGAATCAGAGTCTATGGTATGATCAGCAGTATAGAGACTATAGGGCTAAGGGTTGAGGGTCAAGCCAAGGTATGCAGAGTTCAGGTTCGGGGGTCAAGTCGGATCCTAGCAATGCCGACAGGACTATGTGGGCAGTCACCGACCCTGAGCCCTAAACTCTAAACCCTGAAGGGTACCTGGTCATGAAGGCTTTTGGGAAATGTCCTTGCAAAGCACCATTTTGGGGGTAGAGATCGGGTAAGGTCGTTATAATTTGCCCGGTATGTTCATGAATGGAACCCAGGGCAGAACCCCTTGAACGCTCGGGCACCTCAAACATTCAGAAAAGTTATTATAGGGTTGAGGATCTGGATAAATAGGTTTCGAACATTCTGTTTTTTGTTGTTTTTCCGTTGGTTGGTCTAGGTCTAAGATTGTCAGCTCGAATACCATCGCCCCCTGCCCACTGGCCCTAGATTAGGTTTGGCTTGTGAATTCCCAAAACTGCTGACGGGAGCGTATGGTGGATGGCGAAGACCTGCAATATTGAAGATCACCACGGTCCTGAAATTCTGAAGAATGTCGGTAATCGGGCAAACAAGGCGGCACAAGCTTCCTTTCTTCCTTCCTTTCTTCCGTTCTACGCACTCAAAAAATGCAGCTCAGCGACAATGACATTCCAGCGGCTTTCCTGTTGAACGCAAGTTGGGACTTCAGGGCTTCACGGTGTTTAGGTTAAATAGAGGAATTAAGCTCCGGAAATCGGGAAGCCATAATCCAATGCTCTGGCTTGAGCATGCTAATCGCAGGGTTTAGGCGAAGAGTGTACAAGGCATTGTAAGTATGGTCTTTCTGTGAATCTGACAGCATCCCCAAGAAACACACACTTATTCCAAGATTGTGAACAACTAACATCGTTCTATGTGTCACCCTTTTTCTGATGGTGGAGCGTTGAGCAGCCTTGGTTCTATGCGGGTAGGCTCCACGGATTGAATTCCAGTTTTTCATCCCCAGTCAAATCGTGTGGACTGGGTACCCCAGGTCAAGACTGGAACTTAACTGATGAAGCTATGCGACCGTATCAGCACAAGCAGATTCACTGCCAGCTAGCCAGCCCCATGTAGCCTGACCCTTGACACTGAACCAGGCACCTTGAACCCCATCAAGCCTCAAACCGCCTCGGTCGCAAGAAAAGTCCAAGGACCCGTGCCTACCCGGCTTCGAGGGTCAGATGGACTTAGAGTGACTTAGATAGTAAGTAGGTCAGTAATGGGGATAGCTGAAGCTACTATGTATACGGATTTTTCTGGGGGATATTAATCTACTTACTACGTCCTCCTGACCCTCCAAGGATGTCCTGCACCCACCATTAAACGCCCTAAACTCCAAAACTTGTCCTTGAAGGGTCCAGCGGCTCAATAGCTGAGGCTGGGTTTGGAGCTTAAAGGTTATAGATTTGCAGTTTAGGGCTGACCACAAGTGTTCACATAAGCTCTGTAGTTCAGCACTGACGACCATTTACTTGCAGTTCTACGCAACAATTGCATACTGTCTTAATCTAGGCAAGGGTCTGGGAAGTATATGACTGCCGCATGGATACTCGAACTCGGGGAGCAACACAAGCAAAAGCATTGACAATTCACACCTACAATTTTTGATCCCCGCATTATCAGCCCCGGTGGTCCAGATCTACCTCCGACATAAACCCTAAATGATGCTGGAAACAATGAACACATCACCAGGTTCTGCAACCCGTGGCCATTATTAGAGGCACAGAGTACACTCGACGCGGCTATGATTCACTTACTTTCACTTGCAAGGTTCCCACCACTCACACACGAAGTATAGCATAATGCAATGATTTCCAGTTTCGTTTCCATTGTGGCTAGAAACCTCTTGTACAGTCCCTATATGCTCCCGAATCACGTATAAAAAGTCGTTAGGAACATTGGAAAAGAACATGCAAGAAACTACGACGTTGTGTTAGGATAACTGGTACATTGGCCATCTCCCATTTACATTTCATGAGAGCTGTGAGAAGTTCCGCCAACAAAAGCCTAGTGAATAAACTAAACCCCAAACCAGTGCATGTTTTACCCTCCATAAGCTGACATGAAAATTCCAAAGGGCCTGCAAAGACTACTGCTTTCCTTTTACACGGGGGCCTTTTTCCCGCTTCCATTTTTCTTTGGAGAAGCGTCGCCCCAACCCTAAACCCCCAAACCCTCAACCGTGCTGAACGGCTTGAACCCAAACTCTATAAGCCGTCTTGCTGAGCGTCGTGTTTTGGCGTCCGGCCAAGATGTTCAGAAGAGTCGTCTTCCCACTGCCGGACGGCCCGAAGACACCTATATAAGGGTCAGCTACTGTTTTAGCATGGAATGAAAAATCAACAAGCAGACTGCTGTATTTTCTTGTGGGGTATATAAGGGTACAGCCAGTACGAGGATGCAGACGTTCTAGAGCTTCCTGTGCCCTTAAACGAGGTCTTAGGGTTCGTGTACATGGGAGTTCGCTCCAAAAGCTTCCACAATCCCTATACAACCTAAAAGGGCATCTCTAGAATTCCTTTGTAGCCCCTTTCTACTCCGGAATGCCTACCGGGGAACCTTTTGTGAGGGAATCCACCCTGTCCTGTTTCGGAAGAGTTCAGGGAGGTGCACAAGCCATTGTCTTCCTGTTTGTGCTAGGAAATGCAGGAATGCAAAAGAGCATTATTCTAGGGAAGTGAAACCCCTCACCTAATCCACGCCGTCTCAAGCAGATAGAAAATACGAGGTACATGAGAAAATGCCTGTGTTTCCCAGCGTTTCGAGACCTATCTACCTTAATTTTCCGCAACAGTCGAAATTATTCAGCAAGGTCCGGATGGTAGGTGGGACAGAAGCCATAGTTTCTCAAAAAAGGAGGCCCCTAGGGAACCCAGGGAGATGTAGGAATCATGATGGGATTTTACAGGGATTGCTTTGACAATTTTCTGAGTGGGTCCACAAAAGTTGCAGGCAAGAGGCCTGTGAGCTTGCCGGGCTCGATCATGCCTCCAGCTTGTTTTGCACTTTTGGGAAGTGCTGCAGGTGGGCTGGAGGGTTGCGCCAGGTTGCAAGTGCAAGCCGCTAGCCCTCACGATGTATCGGGAACAAGCATGCTCAAGATGCTCCAAAATCTCAGCTTGCAGGAAACAGGCAACCAATAAACCCCTGCCAGTAGACCTTGCCAAAGGGCATCGAAACCTTCCGCGGCCAAGTAATCATGGAGAGTAGTCTCCGGGGCCAAACGCCCCCAAATGACGCTACTGAAACTTGGTTTATGAAAATTCTGAATTCATTTACGTGGTGCCTGTATTCAGGACCCCATGATATTGGGGACCGTAAATTCGAACAGAGATGTTTACGAGATCACCCTCTGGGACCACAAGGGTTTTGTCATGAGAAAAAACGTCATACACAATTTACGGTTGGGTGTTTTTTCTTGCTAAGACCACCCCCCTTCCAGCGGCAGCAAAGGAAATGCAAGGAGAATGCCCCACGGCGGCAGAAAAGGGGCCATGATTTGACACTTTGACACATTCAAGCGTAATAATGGCAATAACAATAATCATAATGGAAATCTAATACGAAGCTGTACAATGGTCTTCTACCCCAAGCTGACGTGCAACTCACAGAACCCAGTTTTACACGCTGAGTAGTATTTACAGAGCCCGTTTTGGGGCTCGGCTCCAGGTTAGCCTAAGGAGGCTGAACACCCTGAACCCTGCGTCGCAACAACCTGTCCTGTGATGTTGGAGAGGATGCGGTGACTGCCTCAACATGGGAGCTTAGTATCCTTTAGCGGTCACCCCGTACACAAGTCAGCAAATCACGAAAATTTAGCGTAATTGACAAGTGCAGCAGCTTCAAGAGATCGTGGGAATTATCTTGGTTTTCCCAGACCTAGCCTCACAATCCACCCTGAGACTGTGGATGAGATTCTGGGAGGTCTGGGTTGTAAACGGTTCTCTAGACTCTCTACCCTAAGGGCCCCAAACAACGGAATAGTATACACTTCGCCGCTGCTCTTGCTCTGTCTAGGAACTGATGTGGACCCCAAGTGTGTACGTACCTTGTTCACTCTACTGCTAGTACTTACAACCCACAAGTGTACTTATAAATGAATGCCAAACACCAAATTCCTGGTTCCCATGATCCCAGAAATAAACTCTACCTCCTAAAATCCCAAAACCTAAGCCCTGTAACTGTAGCTGTGCCCATGTAGGTATGTTACGAAACGGTTCCATCTATATTATACGTTCATAAAGACTGTAGGGTATTACCGGGCTGTACATTGGGCTTGCATAAAACTCGCCCCAAATCCTGAAATTCGAAATGGCAAAAAACTACTATACTATCGAACTTTCCATGTTTGAATCTCTTTTGCATTTGGTTCTCCATTATGGACCTATGGGATGTTCTGTTCAACTTTCCATCTTCTTTTACGTTTGATTTGCCACCCTGGGGTCGACACAGCGATTTGGGCTGCAACCCATGTCTCAGGATTAACAAAGACCTTTTCGACCCACCCTTCCTTACGTGTATACACTCCCCCTCCAAGTACGAAGACTCCTGGCCTGATAAAGATGCAGTTCAGAAACAACTATATTGACTGGGGTGTAGGGCTTAGGGATCTGTCTCAGGTCGTTGGTCGAACAACAGGGAACTCTCTCGTGAATAACTTGTCGTTTGTCGCAAGTTAGCCAGCCGAGCATCTGGGAAAATCAGCAACCAAACGTCCCCCGGAATGCGCCGGCGCAGCCAGCGTCCGCCAAGTCGCGCGGCCCAGTCAAGACCAACAGCAGCGCGAATTTGCAGTCGCGGTATCGGGAGGTGCGCGCGCCGTGTCGCCTCGTGGGGTAGGATGCAGCTCGGACTCAGGCTCGATGCTGGCTGCGGTTGGCATCCGCGACCACGGTGTAGCGCCACGGCAGTGCTTCGAACAGCTCTGCCACGCCCAGAATCTGCAAAGCGGACACGCCTCTGCTCGAAAAGGCTGCCCGACGTCGGGGCCCGAGTTAACGTGGACGCATAGGCTCTAGGCCTTAGAGCATCTTGCTTGCAAGGTTTGACGGAAGCAGTAATGATTTGTCATCTTGACAAACATCAGGAGACAGCTCGTTTCTGGAGACATTGCCGAGTGCTTCGTAAGCGTGCATTCGTTGCCAAGGCCCAGAGGTTGTACCGGTGTACAGTGACAGTGACAGCGCTGTAGTACTGTGCTTTTGCCAGAAAGCTACACTGACCCCAAAACACTGAAATCCTTGTCATGGGTACTCCCCCCAAAAATGATACGAGATTTGCCGAAGCCTCTACTGGCTATAACCTGGCAAAGGGCAGTTCAGGGTGGCTGGTAGGGCAATCCAAGACACTCAAGATCAATTCATGGCTTGAGCCTTGAACCACCCTCAAGACTCAAAAGCCCTAAGCCTCAACCCAAACTAACTCACGGTTGATACGAAGTGCAAGGTTCGGGACTAGGGATGAGGGTTTCGGTTGAATTAGATAGGTGTTCTAAGTGGATTGCAGTGTCACAGTCAAGAAGTTCGAGTGGTGATTTCAACAAACTCCCAGATCACCTCCGCACAATTTGGTAATTTTCTGGAGCAAGCCTGTCCAACTGTTCACTGGACTTTGCAGCATCTACCCTTGAACATGTAGCCTCAAAACTGGACACCGCCCTAAACCCTAAACCCCAAACCCGAAACCCGAAACCCGAAACCCTAAACCCTAAACCCTAACGTGGCCTATGGTAAAGGTCAAGTCAGTCCACTCCATGGATCGATCCTCGCCATTCCCCAAGTCCCCCATAGGTTAGGAGGACCCCCCCCCGGAAATAGTGGTATAATACGAATATAAGAGGACTCTGATATAATCATAATAGTCACTAGTACTGGGTGGGGGGTCCACCTAGCCCATAGGTTTTCAAGTTACGTTTTGAAGTTGGATCAGAATGGGGTTGTTCATTCACGGGGATCCGTGTGGGGGGTCTTGGGGGTATTAACCCCCACAGATTACAAGTATGGGGTCATTCTAATAGCTGGGACATAGGGGTCACATAGGGATATATTTATGAGGTTTACATGGTGGTTATATAGTGTTTCCCCACCCTTTAGGATGACGCGGAACATGAAATGGAAATTGGGACGATAGAGGTGTGTAATGTCTAGGTAGGTATACTACGAACAAAGGTGCTACCTAAACCGTAGACATGAACAAGCTGTAAAAAATGATTGGTTGTAGCTTGTTTTCCCCTACCAATGTTCATGATTTGTATCGAGGCTTTGTGCCTGTAACCTCCTATTGAGACAATGACGAACAATAGTGTTCTGCTAGGTTACCAGTGAATAATGGGTTTGCTGCGCAAAGCTCTACATACACCATGCTGTCTTGAATATGTCAACTGGAAACTACAAGGATGCCGAT
This sequence comes from Symbiodinium pilosum, assembly GCA_905231905.1. Lineage (NCBI taxonomy): Eukaryota > Dinophyceae > Suessiales > Symbiodiniaceae > Symbiodinium > Symbiodinium pilosum. Next base: position 75,430 of record CAJNIZ010028891.1, on the reverse strand, counting down.
GCAATCATGAGGAGAAAATGTAGCGGTACCCCTATCACATGGCACAGTTTCTAAAATAGGTCGCTACGAAGAACGGCCTTTCTCAAAATGTGTTCCGGGCCATGTGTTTCGTAGGTGTAAAGAAAATTGAGGCCCCCTCTGCACCCGGAGTTCTGCAAGCAAGACATGGGACCGACATCTTGGAAAAATTCCATAGATCTTGTGATTCCTACATATGCGCCTTACATGAAGTCCCATAGGGAGCGATCCCCTGAGAGATTGTATTTTTTAGACTTACATGCGCTATTTTGGGGTGGGGACGTGTCGCAAATTATTGTGGGTCCCCAAACTCCTCCTCAGCTTGCTTAGCCCAATTGACCTTAAGTTGGCCAAATTAACGCAGACTCTTGGGGTAGCCTCGAGGCGAGGGGAGCAGTTAGGGAACCCATAAGTTTGGGGGAGGGCGATTACTTTGGGGCTGCCCTCTGTCCTCTACGTGCGCTTCCTGCGAAAGCTGCCGCGAGCACTCTCGAACCTCGGCATGATCTGAAGGTTTAAAGTTCATGGTAAGCAAGCTTCGCTACCTGGCCACCATGCAATAATTGAAGTACGAACATTACTTCCAGAACCTGAAGTCCAGCCAAATTGGGACTACTTCATAATACAAAACATTGTTGAAGGCGAGGAATTTGTCATGTGCGAGTTAAGCGTTCTGGAAAGGTCCGGGTGCCCACGTCGTCTATCACAGGACCCAAATATGTAGAAATGCCTTTGAACATACGCTTGGACTATAAACAAACTTTTTTTTTGCCAGCTCAAGTATGACTGGAAAGGACCAAGACAGTATGGAGGAAATCCTGAGTTGCCTTGAGCCCCCCAATGCCCAACTTCCCAGGCATAACGAACCCCCCCAAACCTTTTCAATAATAATTCAACCGCTGGGCCATCGACTATTCTTGGAGGTGATTATGCTGCATACGCTCAATGCGGACATGACGCCTGGCGCATGAGCCCGGAGCCTCAGGCGCCAGGAACAGAAGAGCTTGCGATTGTGGGTGGTTAGGGTCACATGGGGTTTAGGATTCAATGGGATTTAAGGTGTGCAAGGGTTTCTGTAGGTTAAAAATGGGATCTTTTCTAAAAAAGGGAACCCCCTTAGGGGCCTCAAGGGACATAGTGGTCGCTTGGGTGCCTGATACGGAGCGTTTAAGGCTTGTTTACTGCCCTAATGTTATACAGTCGAGACCTCTAGCAAAATCCATGGTCTCCAGTGCACACATACACGTGACACGTGCAGCATGATATGAACTACTACAGCGAATATTGACAATCAGGGGGTGGGGCAGTGTGTAAAATGGGCGGGAAACGATTTATTTCATGGGTTCAACTAGTACCCCCCCTCTATACTACCCCCCCTAGGCTCCCCCCCGTAATTAAGGTTAGTGTAGAGGGGGGTACTAGTTGAACCCCATGATTAATAGGCTTCTACTCTCAGACCTTAGGCATGGTTCAGCCAGTGTTAGGGGGGCCCTGACATCCAAGCGGGCTAACGCTCCCCGACTCGAGAGAGCCCTGGAGCCTTGGCGGCTCATGAGGGTTCAGGGCTAAGGGTTTAGAGTTGAGGGCATTGTCCGAGATCTATGATCCCCCTTAAGTTGATAGAATATGGGGTATATGGGGATCTTATTCTAATATACCCAAAGCCATGTTCTATCTACTTACGGGGGATTATATAATGAACATCCATGCAGGGAGGGTCTCATTTCCAGGGTTAAAGCAATGTAGCTGATGGTTCTATGCACTTCCTAGACTACAAGGCCTTCGGCCCTAAAGGACGGAAGGCTGGTGCCATTGTGTCCTTCTGTTCCTGCGAAACCTTCCTCCTCGTACCCACTAGAATTATGTAGGATTATATAGGGATTTCATAGGCTTATATAAGGTTCCACGGGGGATGGAAGCACCTGGTCCTAATCCACTCTGCATCATCTACATCTGAGATTGCCGGGATATGTCGGGAGCTGTCATATCACCTCTAAGCATGCTACTTTTACCTTCGTTCTTCCATGTTGTCCGTATAAAGTGTGGGGCCAACTTTTCAAGGCCACCAGATATTCTCGAAACAACTTGTGCCTTGCGGCTACATTATTGGGAGTAGTAGGGAATAACGGATGAATACCTTCGATAGGGATTATATGGGTGATTATCGGCCTCCATTCCCTCCTCTCCACAAGTAAGTCTATGCCTTATCACCTCAATCTGTTTGATTTCCGTGCATCTATGCTATTAATTGAATCAACTCCTTGGGTACTAGCAATGGTCGAAGAAGCTTTGCTCTCCTACTCCTCCATGAACTGCAAGCTTTGAACGCGCGATCCCGATTCCCAACTTTCCGCTCTAAACCACTAAAATCCAATCATCAAACATCCCGTAGCCTAAGCCCTACATCCTAAGCCTTAAAAATCTGTATCCTAACTTCTATAAGCCCCACCAAGCTCCTAAATCCTAAGCCCTAAACCTAGTCCCGAAACAGGACAGCCCTAAACCCTGCCTTGACCTCAAGCACAGGTCGAATAGTGGCACCAAGCCCATAACACGAGCCAACAAGGTTCTACATGGGGTTTCCCAAAATTAGGGGTACCTGATGGTGGTCCTCAAAAAACAGGATGTTAGTATTTTGGGTCCATATTGTGGGTTACCTAAACCCTAAACCCTAAGTACCCTAAACCTATTTTGGCCTGCCATCCCAGACACTTGGCTCGCGCTCATCTGGAAAGGGCGCCTCCGCGTCGACGGCATCACGCCTAGGGGTTTCCACGGGTTGAGTCAAAAAGGTGGACCAAGAGGGTACCCTCAAGGGCCCCCTAATAGGGTCGGATGCCTGTAAGGTCACAAAGGGGTTATTGAGATTTTGCGCTTTCTACAGGTTCGGCCTCCTGACCAACCATATTACAGCTCCTCTGAAAGGGTTGTTCTGGCCATTATATAGGCGGCAGATATGGAGGGTTTAATGTTTAGAGCATAGAAAGCTCTCCCAAACTAACAGGAAATCCCATAAAACGTCAAGGGCTGTAGCCTTTGTAGACTAGATGCGCTGAGATTCTCCGCTTTTACCCATATGGTCCACGTGCCTTAGCAATGTGCTCCTAAAAGAATCTGTTAATGGCTCCAACCGCTGAAGTTGAGGCTTCTTGGTTGAGGGCTTTAGGATAGGGCTTAGGATCAAAGACGAGGGGTTTTTGTGGGTCAGGGCTCAAGGGTTGCAAGTATACTGTCCGAAGCGCATGCAAAGGAACAAAGCAACACAACACCAGGTGCCGTAGCTTGATGAAACCGTGGTTACCAGGGCCAGCCTGTGCTTGCTGGAGCCGGAAGGCGTTCAGCAAAATTTAGCGGCTGCAACCCCAGCAACCAAACATCCTTGCTACAAAGGTCCATACAGGCAGGTATTAATTTCTACAAAGCCCGACCTGGGCTCTATACCATCCATACGGAAGCTCGAAGCATTTTAAGCCTCTCCAAGGCACAATCGCTGAGAAAGGTCTTCCTGTGTTGGCTTCATCGCTTCGAAGTGGACAAGAAATGGACAACAATCACAGGAAGGGCTGACATGTAAGGAACCAGTACAAGGAATTGGCCAGCTCTACTGGACACAATGAAGTTCGAAGCTTTGCCTTTGTGAGCTTTGCTGTTTGACGTGCAAAGTCCGTGGTTAGTTAAGGGTGAAGTCTCAGCTTCCGTGGTGGAGTCCCTTGAAGCCAAAACATTGCCAAACGTGACATGACGTACCTCAAGACAACCTTGGACGCCCTCAACCTCTAATCTCTGAACCCCTGTAATTTAGCCTTCCAGCCTACGTTCCTTCGAGAAATTGAACCATAAACCCTTTAAACGTCAAGGCCGATCTGATCCTTAGACCCTGAACCCCAGATATGCATAAACCTTAATTCCTAAACCCGAAACCTCAAACCCTGGGACCTTAAGCGCTCCACAGGTGCTTTGGGGTTGAGTGGGTCCTTCCCTGTTGTGTGGTGTACGCAATAGCACCCTGGTCCGCGTGACCGTGAAGAATAATGCTACAAGCAGGCAGCAAGCATAGTAACTTCATGGATTGCGGCACCTGCCTGCAAGGCGACCTATAACCTGGAGTTGACTGAGACTGCATCCCGGTTTTTGCCACAGTTAAGCTGGACTTTGTCAGTATAAGAATCCTTTAAACCATGAGGAGCATCATTGGTGGCATCTAAGCACTTACTAGATGCCCTGAAACTGTCCACGTATGCCTTAGTTCTAGGCTCGCTGCATTCCCCAACATAGCGCTGACACGGTTTTGAATTCCTGAAAGATTTGACCTCTTTGGAGGGTGAGGGTACTTGATTTGCAAGCAGGAGACCAACCGAAAAGAATTGATATGCACAACGATAGTAGTGATCATACCTGGCAGACAGACAAGGGTCACAAATCTCAATGGTAAAATCTGGTCGCCGATGCTTCCCTTGGACAGCTACCCCAAGCAGCAAATTCTCAGAATGGTTTATGTGGGCTGACGGATACAAAAGGCAACCCCAGACCCAAGAGCCTAAATCTTCACCCGCGCAGGATGCAGACTGGAGCTCTATGTACAATTGTGAGTCGCGCGCTCGTGCAGCAGCCAGGGTTGGGTTGAGGAACCTGTGGTTGGTTGTTTTGGTGCTTCCAAAACTATTCTCCCTGTTGGTGCTTATGGAAATTCGAAAGAACTCCAGCAGTTCGGGTGTGTTCAAGAATGCCAAGTGTCTACATCATCTGTATTTTTGCTGCCGTCACCCCGCTGCGCATCAGAGCTCGCAAGACCACACCTCCTTTGGGGGACTGGCAAGCAGCATCATGCATGGCTCACGCAGTCCATAACTAGGCAGGTACATGCTGAAACACTACTCTTATCTATAGTAATCATACTAATAAGAGGCTATAAGATGTTAGGGATTATAGTCTTCTCTATAGTAATGATCATAATAACAGGCTATAAGATGTTACGGATTATAGCTTGAGTTTTGCCCCACCCAGGTCCAGAAGTTCATTAACAGCATGGCATCTCCGGACGCTCCATGCAGATGTCCAGGCTGAATTGAGGAGTGTTTTTTGGTAGTTGAACCTAGTAAGATTGTATTCCTTATATGAAATACTATACCCCAAAAGGAGGATATAATCTTACTCTATATTGGGTACCGCAGTATTTCCAAATAAAATACTACTCAATTGAGGAGGTGGCTTTTCAGACATTTCAGGGACCATCATAGCCCTTGAGGCGGATTCCCTTTGCGGTCTCAACGAAAGGTATCCTAAATTGAGTTGCTCGTAAGGAACTTAGGTTCTAAAGGGACTACATAGGGTTATAGGGATTATTTGGGGTTGTGGGGTCTAGGGTTGGGGCGGTCCTCCTCATCCTGCCTGGAGAATAGATCAGACAAACGGCTCACGCACCAGAAGGAGGAGTGTGGCAGATCCCTGGTCACTTGGTAGTTTCCCTCAGTAAGGGGAACAAAAAAAGACCCTAAAATACTATAATCCTCACTTTCAGGACCCCCAAAATGATGCCTGACTTTGCTGTTTGTCTCTATCCGATACCAAGTAACGCTTTTCCCATGTGAAATCTGATGTAGAAAGCCCAAGGCCCTGAACTTCAAACACTTAATGGCAATTATGGTGCCCGTCACAATAAAGCATACAGGCGGGCTTCTTGCGTCCGCTGTATAAGACGGCCCCCAATATTCATAGGGTTAAGACGGCCCCCAATATTCATAGGGTTTAGGGTTTTCATAGGGTAGATAGAACGTCTTTTTTTCCCTACCGAAGCTCCCATTTGACGATGGGAACCTGCAATTTTGTTGCTAAGGGCCTTAAATTGAGTTACCATAATATGAATATATAGCCGCACTTAAAAAAGGATTTCCTTACTATAGCAACTTAATCTCAGTTCCTCGACAGCAACCCGGGTCCGCTTCCCGGCAATCTGATTAGAAGTTGTCTTCCTCTTCGGGATGCGGGGATGTAACAGAGTAGATTACAGCCCTCAAAGGCGATCCACGTCCAATGTAGAAGCTTGAATAGGTACCAGACTAGGCTATCCACATATGGTCCTTACATAACTGTAATATGAGGCACCTTCAAGCCCTATTCCAAGTCTTCAGGCCCCTACAAGATTGAGCAGAGCTTTTTGAAAGTTATCCGCTTCGCTTTTGCGATGCGAGGTTCAAGTTGGTGACTCAGTTAAACATTCCCCTAATATTAAAACTCCCCGCCTGCCTGATAATCAATGCCCCCCACTATAGTGACAGTAACTCATCAGCAGGAGTGGGAAGTTTACGTGTATACATACGCAAGCCACGTTCGAACCCAGCCCCCAATCCAGGTGAGCCACAACCGCCCTTCCCGGGACAATACCCCTTAGCCCTGAGTCCCCACTTGTGGTCCCTAAACCTTGAACCCCTAAACCACCCAGATGGATCACCCCCCAGAAAAGCAGCCAAACAACTTCAGAGACCCACCTAAATCCCTTTGAACCCTAAGTCCCTGACTCCTTGGATGCAAGTCCTCAATCACTTAGACTTTTAATGAATGAGGTTTAGGACTGTTAGGGCTTAGGTGCTTGGGGGTCTTATCCGCGGACCCAAATCTCCAAATCCCTTAGGGTTACTTACTGGGGGTTAATCGGGAATAAGGCAATACAGTATTTACGGACCATATAGGGATTCTATTCCCCTATTCCTTACTTACGACCAATAGCATTATTCCACTGTCCAACCTTCTGGTTGCAATGTGCTTGTGCATAACTCAGGAAACTCACGGAAACGTCAACGTCAAGGCTGCAGATGGGCCTCATTGCCATGCACAAGCTATGTACGGATGGTATGAGTTGGGTCAATCCCTCAATCAGTAATGGGTACCACAAGGGACTATTGTAGGTATAGTAAGGCCCATGAACCCAATAGTTAGGTGCAAGTACTGTAGGGGGATTGACCTAAGGTATGAAATGATAGCGGGTATATGTGGCAAGTACAGAAGGACAGAGACTTTAAAGGCTTGAGTGTAGCAGGTTATGCAGGATTTAATATAGGGGTCTATGGATGACATGGTTAAAACAGGGTTATATGGGGTTATATACGGTTGTATGAGCCTGCATGGAGTTATATAAGCATATATAATATGCATATCTTGTATGGGGATATATAGGGTTCTAAAGGGTTAGGCTTTTCGGGGTATGCTCTGGAGGCTGGGACAATACTACTGTTTTTTCTCCAACCGCAAGCCTCATATATCCCTACAGTAGCCCTATATAACTTGTATAACCCTATGAACCCCTCTGACATACAAGCACTGAAGGAGCGACGCAGCTATACACACCCTGACCACTAAATCATAAAGGATGAATCTCTACATAACCTCTGTTTCCATTTCACTTTCCATTTGATTTTCCATTGCCTATAAGAGGACTGAAGGAATATGAACCCCCTAGCATACAAGCACTAAAGGAGTGAAATAATAGCCATGCAAACCCTAAACCCCAAACCCTAACCCTAAACCCTAAATCCCAAATCCGAAATCCCAAATCCGAAATCCCAAACCCTAAATCCTAAACCCTAAATCCTAAACCCTAACCCCGAACCCTAGACACTGTTGACTGAAGGAGTGAAATCGCCAGGGAGCCGGAGCCCACAGCATTGGCAGCCCTGACTTCGCAGTTCACGGAGCCGGTGGAAGCCGAAAGCTCGTGGCTCAAAGCCTTACTCAACGGGTGGATGCCCTAGTAGTTTCCATTTTCTTTTCCATTATTCCCATATAACCCCAATATTGGGTATACTGGAATGGGATCCCCATATAACCCAATATATAGTAGTTTCCATTTTCTTTTCCATTATTCCCATATAACCCCAATCTTAGGTCCCTTCAGGGGACCCATGTACAGACATACAGGGTTTAGGGTTTAGCATAGAATGGGCATGGAGCATGGGGTTAAAAGACGATTCTAGGAAACCCCTATTTGGATCGGAGAACATCATGCGTGACCTTACATGCTTCAAACTCAGGGAGTGTGGTAGCTGAGTTTTCACAGGATCGGAAAGAAGCACTTCCCGTGCAAACCCAGGCCATTACACATCCTAATTGTTTGAGGTTTCTTGTGGCTCAACGCCGGAAAGATGAAGGATTTTAATGATGTTTAGGGTTTAGTCATAAGGCGTCAACAACTCCCTGAGCTGTGAACCTGTCTTTTGGCTGTAGGTGCTCCGATGTTGGGATGACCCATTTTGCCCCGAAAGAGAATGTTACACTTGTAGCATGGAAGCTGAACATGGCTTGTTATTCCCCAGCGCGGCTTGCATACTTTCAGTCGACGCATACCCCTTCAACTCCTCCACTTCCTGGGTGTCAGTAGGAGATGGAGGACTGGATCCCTATAGTAGCATCTGTGTATGAACAAAGTTCTTACTTACTTACCTACTTACCTTAGCAGCTGCCATGTTCTCTTCAGTTCCTTCACTCCCTACTCGCGACCAGCAAGATAAGCTCAAGCTTTAAGCCCTAAGCCATGTAAAACCCCATAAATCTCACAGTCAGTTTCATTTTCTAAGTGCTTTCCTTTTACCCACGTTCGTCGTTAGCCT
>CAJNIZ010028891.1:0-64620 GCA_905231905.1 Symbiodinium pilosum | reverse complement strand
TTTTTTTGGTGGTTGATTCTAGTAAGATAATATTCCTTATATAAAATCCAAAAGGAGGAAATCTTACTCTATATTGGGTACCATATGGTACCATAGTATCCCCAAATCAAATACTATTCACGTGTTCTTTAAGTAATATAATCCCTAACAAGGACCCTCCAAAAACTCCTCGCAATGTTTTTGGTCCCTAGGGTTTCCTATTGGGAGCAAATGCGCTATCACTGCGCTATCACCTAATGGCCCCCGGACCCTGAGCACTGTGGAAACGGACCTCTATAACCGCATGACCGCATGTACCTCTGTATAACCCTACAGAATCCTATTAAACCCCATATTCCGTATAATTTCAGATCGCACCACATAACCTTCTATAAGCCCACATAACCTGTATCATACTATGTGGTCCTATAGAGCCCGATGTAATACTACATAATCCTATAGCAGCCTGGATGAATCTAGTTTCCTGTATAATCCTGTGCAACTGCATATAACACCCTAAATCTTAAACCCTACAAAACTCAAAGCCCCATAAATCCGTTAGAATCCGCGCTCGCATGCTTAAGCCAAGTGGCGCCCCAGGCAGCTGCGCGGTGCTAAGATGGAGCTCCTGACAGGCAAGGGCTCGAGACCCTTGAACTCGGAATAGGTTTTGGCGTTTAGGGTTTGGGGCTTAGGGTTAAGGAACTTAACCTGGGAGTCTCCAAGAGTTAGGGGTGCCTTTTTGGGCTGTCCCAGAATCAGGGTTTTAACATATTCGAGCCTTGTGGAGGTCCCCCGATTATCGGCAACAACCAAATCAAGTTCACAGAATGGAAAATGACATGGACAAGAACAGGGGTGGCATGGACTTAAACTAAGTCAACGAAATACGGGTATAATACGGCTAATACGGTTTCCTCATCATGGCAACCTTATCTAACTTCCTTCACAGGAACGAATTTGAAAGGGCTGGTAGGGATGTATCAGGTTGGGGATTTGGGCTCAGGGCTTTGGCCCTGAGGATCAAGGCTTCAGGTCGAGAGATGAGAGTCTAGGGGTTAGGGTTTAGGGATTAGGGTTTAGGGGTTTAGGGATTAGGGTTTAGGGTATTGGGATTAGGGTTTAGGGGTTTCCGGTTTAAATCTACACCCCCTCGCCCCCCATCAAAATAGGAGTCACCTGTTGGCCAGACAGTCGGAACCTGCGAATTCATGCATGCGCCTTGTGGAGACAACCGGCGTAGGTTATGCGATCTCCCCTCCCACGAATAGTGACCACAAGGACCATGGTCTTCATGCTACTCGCATTGGGGGTGCTATATATCTCTACTACACCACTCTTAGGTCTTCAAAACGAACATGAGATCCACCGCAAAACAGGCAAAGGGCTTCGTACTATCAACTACTCATTCTGAAAAAATGTTTACAAAACTTGGCTATGCCTGCCCTTTTAAATGCACACTTCACAAAGGGAATTTGACGGAGTCTTCTTCCAAGCCCTGAACCCTAAGCTCTAGGGGGCTCCAAATGCTTGGCATGCTGAGGCTGCTATGCTTGGCAGCGGCGCACTTCCAGGACTAGCTGCACGACCCACGCGGCTGCTTCCACATCCCTGTATCTATCTATCTATACAGAGAAATATATATATTTATATGGGTAAAGGGGCTATAGTCTAAACGCCTAGTCTCCCCCTTAATAACCCATATAATACTCCCCTATATACCCACCTTTAAGGAATTTAGACTATAGCTCATACAAGGATGCATAAGGTTTTGGGGGGTCTCTCAGGTTCCCCATAATATGGGCTAAACTACTTTTGGCAAATCCCACGCGCATGTTCCTAATTTCTACAACTTGTGCCATAATGATTTTTGTGTCTCTAGTCCCAAGGTCCTGAAAGCTATGCTTGCATCTTTACATGGTGGGGCGCCCTGCTTACATAAGAAAACTTGTAACTCCAACAGCTATAACTTACAGGAAGGATTGCCATGCGTACCCGCCGTCAAACCCGTTCATCTCCCACTCCCCGTAGGCCCCCAAATTCTAGAGCCACCTGCGTGAAGTTGCCGTAAAAGCCGTTGTGGTTCTTCCTTGGCTTTGTCCTACCTCTGCTTAGCAAGGAATGAATGACTAATTAAATCAATATAGTAGTCTTTATATAAAGCCCGATAATACAACACTTTCCATTTTCTTTTTCATCTAACTTCATTAGCTACTAAAGGTAAGTTGTCGGATCTGAGATTTAAGGGCCGAAGCATGAGGGTGTGAAGTGTTGAGTTGAGGTCTTTGGCGTTAAGGCTGTGTTTACGAAGAAGCCTATGTGGTTCCTTTTTTGTGCCACCTCTTGAAGGAACTCAAATAACAGGTGGCAATCTACTACGCATGTTGCCCTATAGTTCTGACCTTGCTACCCTTTCTCGTTTGTCAGTCAAGACGTACCTTTGACTATATCACTACTTAGGCTTGATTGCACCTTTATGTGTAAGTGGCATTTGGCTAGCAGTGTTTAATTAACCCCTCAGCGAATGAGAGGGAATGAAGGAATGTAAAAGAACATGAGATTCTATAGGACTTCAACCGGGTTCCATTCCCACGAGCGTACGGGACACGCGTGATGTCTCGCGTATGGGCGATATGGGGTTGCCGAAAACAAGGAGCCCCAAATATTGAGCCCCATCTACTGTAATTCTCAATATAGGGACTCCCAAGAAAGAACCCAAGTTTCTTGGAAGCCTCCCCCATCGAGTGGACATGGTAACGAACATCAAGCTACTGACGGTCTAGCAGGGGTTGGTATGGGTGGGAAGCACCAAAATGTGTCTTTCCTCTCTCAGGTTGTTGCTAATTTGGGGATCTTTTTCTTTCGGAATCCATTTAATAATGGTTTTAGCATTTGGGGGTGTGCAGGGGGGACCTCGACCGTTGGAATAGCCAGTCAAAGATGGCTATGTCCAAGGTCAAAACTTTTAGCTGATGTTAGACCCCCAGAAAGGTTGAAAGATTACCCGCTGCAGATGTTGGCAACATTCGTATGCCCTGGTGATTGCCTCTTTTTAGGACGTTTACATGAAGGCCTGGCGAACGTAGTAAGTTGATGCGGTTGATTATTGTTGGGCTCCAACCCGCAGCGCCAACCCGCCTTGTAGCTGTGGAAGCCCCCTAGCAGTCAAGAGCTGGCTCCAGCCTCCATGTGGCAGTGCCCTAGAAGGGAGCCACAAAGGGCACCCGCGGCATATATCACGCTTCTAAGTAGCATATCGAGGTGCCCTTTCGGGATTGTGTAAGGCTTGCTCTTGAGAAACTCCCATGTAACTGACCCTGAACCTCAGACCTGCGACCCGCAACCCTCTAGACCTTGAACTCTGAATTCTATGGGCCTTTCCACGGATACCAAGGATGCCAAGTGTCAAGCGCACCTTGAAAGCCCAGAAGGAAGTCACTGGCGTTCGAGGGAAGGTGTCCTTAGTTGGCACATGTTGCTCTACAGGCGGGTCAAATATAGTTGAACCCTGAAGCCTGTTGGGGTGATGCAGGTATCCTAGGCGCATTCAAGGATAATAAGGCGATAAAAGACACGGGCCTCGAGGTGTCCAAATCAAGCGGGCTTTTTTTGGCGGAATGTTCGCGCAGTGACTCCTTCGTCCCATGCACACTGATCGCTTCATCCACTTAGCTGTAACATCAATGTAGCTGTCGGTCACTCAAGCCACCGGTAATACTGCATGCTTGTCAGGTGCATTTGACCAGGTAGTGGGAGTTCACAGCTTAGCCTTTAGCCAAAAGCCTCAACCTCCCTTGCGGTCACAGCTCATGTGCGCTTTCCATGCTCTGGAAAGCTCCTGACGAAGAAAAGATGCCTCTTGGTCATGTGGTCGGGGAGCACTGTCCGAAGGCTCATCTGATAAGATGCAGAAACCTAATTCAGTAAGCTCTCAGACAGCCAGAAGATGCATGCTGTATATATGTGTTTTGCAAGTACTTAAAAGCCATATGCCCCCACCCACACCCTAGCCCCAAATCCCGTAATGCGGTACTTTGATGCTGGAGTTCTGCTGTGCCATGCGTCAATGGCAACAGAGGCTTCGGGGCTGCAGGTGGTGTACGTGTGAAAGCTTGGCAACAGATTGAGGTGTCGGCCACCTTGAAAACTCTAACGCTTGGAACTGGGCGTTTCTCATGATGTTCCCCCGTCTTTTTTCGAGAAAATCTCAAGTGCTCGCCAGGAGTCGATGGCAACAGATGGGTTGACGGCTACTGGAGGATCACCCTCAGGGCTCAAGAGCTCACAACATGAAGTCGAAGCAGCTGCGCTGCAAAAACACTTTGGTTCCGTAAAAACGTTCCTGAGGGTGGCTTTGAGCTCGAATCTCTAGGGTTTTCGTTACGTGGCCTAAATGGAGGGTGGTCACATTAGTTGTCCCGTATTAGGGTCTTAGCTGCCGCAGCATTGTGCGGACTGCAAAAGGGACCGCACACATTGTTGGTTTGTTAGCAAGGACTTTAACTTTCAGCCTAGTCGGGGGCTGTCAAAACTGCGGTCCCTCTTTGGGTATGATGAACTTGAGAGGCCGTACTTGGCAGAAAACCTCAAACAGGAACACAAATTTGACCCACCTCCCCACCAACATGGCTCTAGCATGCCTAGAGCTTAGAGTAAAAGGCCCAAAAATGTCAATCGAAGCCATCATCTCCCTGAGCTCTCAACATCTTGATAACCGACACAACTACAAGCAATTCTAATTTCAAACCCAAGCACTTAAGACCTCAACACGATCCCAGCCTAAATCCTGAGCCCTAAGTCCTCTAGCTTACCCATGCTCAGTTGGAAATGAAGGAATGGAGTATAGAAAGTAGCCTTACTCTTGAATCCCCTTCCCTAAGCCCTCGGCCCTAGACGGCCCAACTGTTAAACTGTAGCCCTGCGCCCTAGATCCTGAGTTTGAAGCCCAGAGCCCTTCCCAGACCCTCCCATGTGGGTTTTCCTTGGGGTTGCTAAATATTACCCTATATTATACCCTATTATACTATAGTAGTTTCCATTTTCTTTTCCATTACGGTTTGTGGTAGGATTGTTGCTATCTCTCGCACGGTCTGGCCTCATGGGCTTTAAGCTGCAGAAGACTCTCCCAGCTGACGTTCCCGACATTGGGATGAGGCTTGCCTGAGCATAGGCTGCTTGAGGTCTATGGCTTCGGATTCAGGACTTAGCATATTTGGCTTGGTGCTTTGGATTTTTATGCGTTTAGCGTAGAAGGTTGGAGGCTTAAGTTTACAAAGGTTGGTGCATCAAATTATTAAGTGGTCTCAGGTTGAAGGCTCAAGCCTAAGCATTTGCCGCTTGAGTTGCAAGGCTTCTCAGCGTAAGGCGCCCCGATCCAAATAACTATAAAGAAGATGTACACAGGGGTAATATGTGATTCTGGAATGTGTGCGACTAGATTTCCTGTTTCGATGCAGTCCCACGCTCCTCTGGTGTGAATTCTGTACAGGTCCCTCACTTTCAACAACCCATCCTTTGGGCCTTTGCAGTCTGCAAGCCCCATTTTCCAAACCCCAAACAACAAATTGTTTTGTGTATGCCATGAGTTCTATCAAAATTCTGGTGGCGGGCCCAGGGGAAGGTTTGGAGCTTCGGCTTAAGGGTTTGGGCTTAGAGGATTAGAGTTTAAGGTTTACAGGAATTGGGCTCAGAGTCTAGGCTTTGTAGGGCTTGGGGTTTAAGACGCAGGATTAAGGGAATAATTAAGGGTCAGAGTTTAGGGTTTGGGGCTCACCGTACCTGCAGGGTCAGACTGCTTGGGAAGTGTACTTCTGAGGCAAGTCCCCCTCGCCCCCAAACGCTACCCTGAACCCTAAGACCACACATGGCCACCCCTGCAGCAGAGGAGTCTTAGGTGCAAAGCATTCTAGAAAGAGGCTCGATGAAATGGTACTTGCTTGTCGTGGCTCCATCTTATCTTCTGCCACATTCTTAACCTACCCAGTCGACTGGTGACATCCCGCATGAACAACAAGCATTGGTGATTGCGAATATCTCCTGGCATATCCAGCATTGCCTTGCGCTGCTTGTTGATAACAAACACAGTTTATTGTCGCGGGGTGTATGTTTGAAGGTGAGGGAGGCTTATCGTGAGCATGTTAACAAAACGCATGATCGGGTAACTGTAAGGTTTAAAGTGGCACTAAGTACAATCGTTGAGGGGACTTGTTCTGCCTCCCAAGCAAGCACACTGCTCAAGTGGATCTTGGATACGTGTGCCTCGCTTCTGTGTACACTCCAAGTGCGTGCCGCCGCAGATGTGTGTCTGCAGGAACGACGGCATCCAAGGCACACCATTCAACAAACCAGAACCTGCTTGAAGCCAAAAGCCTTTACACGCCCGAAACCCTACACCCTAATCCGCAAACCTTCATAGCCAGCAGGCAAACCCAACGCTTTAGTTGTGCTTAATGCAGAGTAGGGGGATTTCGTCCCCCCTGAAGCGTAACGCATTATCCTTTGTCTACTGGCTACCCGAAACCCCAACTGAATTATGTAGCAGCTTCCATATTTTTCAATCTCCTTCCTGAGCACCAGTACACTAACGTCCTCCAAGATGCCCCAAACGTCATACTCAAGGCCAAGCTCCTCCCACTCACCTAGGCCCCGTGTTGGAACAGCTTTGGGGTTTAGGGGTTTAGGGGCTGGTGGCCTACTTGAAGATACGCGGCGAATGCAGGGGCCTAAATAGATTGGATAGGTGTTTGGAGTATCTTGTACTACAGGAAGGTAAGGATCATGAGGGGACAATACGATGATGTTCAAGTTTCTACATTACGTAATTGGAAGGGACGCGAATACCACAAAGGCGACCGTGAGGACTTGTATGACGCTGGACGCTGGCTTTCGGACTCCTGCTCTCCTTGGAATAGTCAAAGAGTTTGAGATCAACGCTGCATGCGACCCAAACCTTGCGAAATATCACACGGGTTCAACGATGGAGGCCTTGGAGGGGGCCAGTTGCCCGTTCAAAAGCCGCAGGAACAAAAAGAAAACTGGACCCTAAAGCCCCAAACCCCGTACCCCAACCGCAAATTCCAGACGCGGCTCGCTAAACCCCAGACACGTAAATCCTAACGTGTGAATCCCAAACCTCAGCCTCTAAACCCGAAGCCTCAAACCACAAGACATCCCCAGTCGCTGCTACCAGCGATCTCCGGCGTCACCACATCCCAGGCCTCGAGGCTTAGGGCTTAGGGCTTAGGGTCTATAGGGTGTAGGGCTTAGGGTTTAGGGACAATTCCGAAGCCTGAAAAATGCAACTTCGGGACTATGTTGTACATATAACTTACATCAACCACCATTTGGGATCAGGTCGGGCAAGGTTGTCATACGGATTCTCTTGCCCACAATAAGTTTACTTAAGAGCCGACTCTGGAGAGGTTGGGGCTCAGGGCTTGTGGCCTCTAATTCTTCCAGGCTAAAGGGCTAGGGTTTGGGGCTTAGGGGAAAGGACAGGGGGTCTAGGATTTGGGCTTTAGGATTGAAATTTGAAGATTTAGGAATTAAAGCTCGAAATAGTGTGTTCAGAGTCAGGTTTAGAAAAGGGAGAACCAATTCATGCCCTTTGGGAGTCTGTATGATTGGATTGGATTGCAATTACGTATTTTGGTGGGTGTTTGTGAAAAATGAAACATGATGGTGGTGGCGGGTTGGACTGGAGGGTCTGAATGCTGACAGGAAGCGCAGGCGTCACGACACTCAACATCATTTCGTCGTAATTACCGCAATGAAGAGTACTGACAATAACGGTGACAGTATAATTACTACTACTAATAATGCTTCGGTCCAATTGTTTTTTTGAAAGCCGCCTGACTGCTGTCTGGACCTTAGAGTTCCATGAAGGAATCAAACTAGAGGGTTGAATGAAGTGGAGCTATGGGTCTTAATGGCATAACAGTCACCTAACCTGATCCAATGGGTTTCGACCATGGTCACCACCACGTTCTTGACCAGCTTCCACCTCCTTCTACGGATGAAGAAGAATCATTTGCAACAGTCGCCGTGCAATCCGCATGTGGAGTTTGCAAGAACTCTATAGAATTTGCAAAGCACCTCAAATGACCGTACACACCTGCTAAGACATACCAGAAAATGATGGCTGCTGCCGCAGCAGCTAACTGAACAATGCCAGCGGTGATGTCCACCAGCAAATCCCGCTTGAATCCGGTAAGAGTTCCTGGGCTGGGGTAGATGCTTGGATTGGTGTCCTTCTTGCGCATGTCCCAACGAACGGGGTCTCAAGCTTGTACACCACACTTATTATCATACCCAGGGGGGGGGCCCTAGTCCTTGGAAACACGAAATGTGACTAGAAAATCCTAATCTGAAGGCTCCTGGCTGATCCAGCGCAAAGGTGTCTTTGTCTGGGCCAAGTGTAGTAGTAACAGGCTTCCATGTTGTGAAATTTAGAGCGATCTACAGAGCTACATGGGCTGTTTAGGGTTATGCAGGGCTTCAGGATTTCTAAAGGTACTCCTTTAGAGGAGGGACCATGGGGAATGGACTTCTTTTAAAAGCAGATCCTAGCCCAAAAGGAAGCCCACTTTGCGGCCCTTTTGTGACAGTTTTTTTTGAACCCCTGCCATCTAACATGATAAGACCTACAGTCGCCACCTACCACCATGGTACCTGAATTCCCTGAGGTGGTAGCGGGGCAACTGCTTAGTCAAGATGGGAAAAAGTCACCCCCAAAAATGGCCTTGAAAAATCAATCCTGTAACCCAGTCACCTGCACAGCAGGTTCCTGAGCTGTAGGTGACCTACATCCTAAGCCCTTGGCCCTTCAACATTACATACTAAATCCCAGATCCTACACTCCTGGGGTGCTGTTAAGGAACTTAACTTAAGTTACCATAATGGGAATACATATAGTACTTAATATAGTTTACTTAAATTTTGGTTACCATCATGCGAATATATAGTAATTAATATAATTTCCCCAAGGAAAGAACTTAAACTAAGTTCCTTAACAGCAACCCAAGCTCTTAGACCCCAAATCTGCTGAGCGGCCAGGTCGTGGGATGCAGAAGGCTGCAGAGGACCAGTCCGACCAGGAGGAGACCCCCAGCTCCTTAGGTTTCATAGGGATAATGGAAAAGAAAATGGAAACTAGAGGTCCCTATATAGGGGTTATATAGGGGTTATATAGGGATTATAGGGTGGATATGTATAATTTAGGGATAATGGAAAAGAAAATGGAAACTACAGGGATTATGTTTAGGGTTTAGGGTTTAGGGTTGAGGTTATAGGGGTTATATAGGGATTATAGGGTGGATATATGTATAATATAGGGGGTTCTATTGGGATAATGGAAAAGAAAATGGAAACTACAGGGATTATATAGGGGTTATATAGGGATTATAAGGGTGCATATATGTATAATATAGGGGGTTATATTGGGATAATGGAAAAGAAAATGGAAATCACTATATCATACTGAGATATATACAGGGGGCTAAAAGGTTGTTATATGTACAGGGGGCTAAAGCCCATTGGGGTAATATAAGTTGGGGTTCTATTGGGTGAGGTTTGTGATGTAACGTTGTTTATGACGTATTGCTCAGGGCTTGGGGCCTTCTGGGGTTTGGGTCAAAGGGTTGGGGCTTAAGGGTTTAGGCCAGGGATTGGGATTTCAAGAAATGTTTAGGGTTCAGGGTTCGCATTCAGGACTGAAAGAAAAAGATTTAAGGATAAAGGTTTATGGCTCATGGTTTGGAATTGCAGCTTTGGGGCTTGGGACTCAGGGATCGGGATTGAGAGCACACCGTGGTTCTGTCAAAGGTTTCAGGTTGATGGTTAAGGAAAGTTAGGGTTAGCTTCATAGCCAAGTAAACCGACTAAACCTAAAACCCTTGGTTGTGGTAGGAGCTGGGATAAGATGTAAGCGCCCCCAAGTGGTACATACAGGCAGAGTAGCCGTCGGATTCAAGCATTGCACTCTGTTGTCATTGAGGCAGAACGTCCTGTTGTTAGAAAGGTCCCAGCCTTGGAGGTCTGAGGGTAAAGGATTCTAGGTTGTGTGCATGGGATCTGGAATTGAGAGTCAGCTGACATAACCACGCCGCAAGATTTGGAGCCAAAAAACTACGTGCCCCGCCCCCTTTCAAGTCCGCATGCTTCACCATGTGTATCACATTTACCAACCTTTCGTCATGCAGCTTGTAATCTAGAAAGTGGTTCTGGTCAAAGGGTGTCCGCCTCAAGTTTGGCCCGCTGGGTCTTGTTTCCGACATAGCTACAGTGGTCAGAAACCACGCACGCGTCATCCTCAGAACATGATGCCTTCAACTCGGCCCTCGGCACCCTTGGCAGTGCAAAAGGCTGAGCTCCGCGTAAGACAGTCGATTGTCTTCATTAAGAGTTTCGACGCGCTGTTCAATGCGTCTTGGCTTGGAGACCGTACTCGATTCCAGATCGTCCCCGTTTAAGTCATCTTCAGAGCCTTCAGAACCGTGGGAGCCTCATTGAGGACACATATGTTTGATTTTCTGGGGGCCTATACTTAGGGTGGGGGACCTTTATATGAAAGAGAGCACCACTTCAAACATAGCCCATAAATAAGATGGCTGCCTTTGAGCGGGGCTAAACAACAAGAATAACTATCCAAAACGAAGGTTACAAATCATCCAGGATATTCGCTTCGAAGCCGACTACTGGAACTAAGCTTACTGTAAGATGTGCAAACTATTCACGCAATTAGGCGTTCAGCCTACTGCAGAAGACCGCAAAAAGGATTCCCATGGGACCTCTGGCTAGCTGTCGTACAATATGCCTGCAAACTGGTTTAGGGTTTAGGCCTTAGGGTTTCAGGCACCCACATTGACCAATTTGACTGTGGCTCGTTCTCCGCCCGGACTGCAGCGCGGAATTGCCTGCAGGGTTTGTCTAGACTTTTTCATGTGCAGCGGGTCTTGGCTTCATTATAGCGTTATACCCACTCCCAGTGTATGCACTTCCCAGAATTAGTAAGCAGCCTTTCGACACTCAACAACACCTGCAGTTGAACCAGCCCTAACCCTTTGGTTGTCAGCGGGTTGTTTACATCCAGCAAGGCTGAAGATGACCTGCTCAGCGACGACTGAACACGCGCCGCAAGCGTGTAGAAGTCCGAATAATTACCATGATTCTGCTCTTCGAGCCCGTATTGCAATATAATCATGGACGAGTATGCCATCAAACCTACCTCTAATCAGACAGGCCCCTTCATTACAATCCCCTATGAAAACACCTTTAGTCACCCCTGTTATCCCAATTTTTGACCTTCTTGCTAAGTCCCCAAAACCCTCCAAGTAGGGTCCTACTACATGTCCAGCATTTGAGCTAAAGTTGGAACCTGCCAGGCGTTATCTCTGACCACGACGACGAATCGAGGGAAAGCCTAAGCAGACAAGAGCCAACATGTGGGCCGTTTTCACGCGCTCTTCTTGCTAGCAGTTGCACGCCGCTTCGTACTTTGGGGGGTACGAGATAAGGGCATAACTCAGAAACCATCCATGCATAAACTCAACTTCGTCAACTCAATGAACCGGCGCCTTCTTATCAAGCACCAAGCCATGTGGACTCAAACATCGGAATGCATTTTGTAGATTGTAATTCTGCTTGAGGGACGGGCTTTCATTCAGGGACCACCATTCGCGGATTGAGGCGAGGAGGTTTGACCAAAACCCTACCTTTGACCCAAAGATGTGCAGTTTTCGTGTTTCGTAAAGTTGCAAAATATAGTGCTACAACTGAATGTCTTCTGTGGCGAAAGCGTTTTACATGCAGCGCGACTGCTTGCGGGGTGTAATTACCTGCGAGACTGCTTCCACATGCTTCCACATGGGTGGGAACAAGAGGGATTCGTCTGAGCATCTGCCAGAGAAATAGAAGTAGTACGGCTTAGGGTTTAGCCGGAAAGAAGTGCGTTAACGTGGGCTTTTCCAGAAACTAGGACTTCTCAAAGAGAGACCCCCCCATGTCCTGGGTCCGCATCTGAGAATCTGGTCGCTTAAGCTGAGAGTCCAGCTGGCTTTTGCGGGGGTCAGGGTTGAGGCATGTGGGTTAGGTGCTTCCTGCAAGAGAAATACCCCAGTTGAGAAAAACCTAGCCAAAAATCCAAACCCAAAAGGCCAGCAGATTCTTCTCTCTAATAGAATCAGAAGTCTGTTCGATTATTTGATGGAGGTCTCTCTCGCTTCTCCTCCCAACCCCTAACCCCCCAAACCCCTCTACCCTCAACCTTAAACCCTAGGCCCATAACCCCAAACCCTGACCCCACAGACTTGAGCCAGGAGCTGCAGGTCCATGTACGGCTCGTCGAAGGAGCCGTTGAGAATCCAAATCTGCTCTGCCTTAAGGCGTTTCAAGTTTAGGCTTCTTAGCATGACTTGAGCCGTCTATGGTAAGGATTTTAAGTTTGCGACCCTGAAGACCACCGCTCGGGGTCAGGGTTTAGGGTTTCGGGTCTCTTCCTGTAGCGCAAGGAAATGGAATGTTTCGGGCTTGCTTCTTGGGCCGCTGGCATTTGAGGCATTGCCTGTGCGAGGTTGAGGCATGCTGGGTGCTGTTCAGTCTACTTGGAGGGTCAGGTACATGGCATATGCCAAACGAAGAAATATCCCCGCTACTAACTTACTTGCTAAGTCCCCCTGGCCCTTGAAGTATGGTTTGGTCGATGCTTGACATGCATACTCCTCCCGCATCAGGAACACCTCTTCCGTGCTTGACACGAAATCCCGAGCAAGACATTGGGATCGTAAGGAAGCGTACATAATCTTACCAAACACCCGAAACATCTGGATCTCGTGCTCTTTATTGCTGTCCCTCCTCTCCCAAGTCTAAAGATGGATCCTTCCTCCAAATCTACATGGTAGTTTCCCAAATGGGGGAACACGTTTTAGACCCCAAAATGCCATAATCCTTCTTATAGGGACCCCCAAAAGGTATCCACTGATTGTGGGAAACCCTCATATTCTGATTGTGGGTGGGCGGTGTATTCCATGTCCATCAGGTGCCGGGCTCTTTCTGCACTTGCCTTACGGATTTTATAGTTGAGGGTTTAGGATGGGTTCAGGGTTTAGGGTTCGGGGTTGGCGTTTCGGGGCGGAGGGAGTAAACCCCGCACACAGAGCTGTAAGTGTACTAAGGCTCCAGCCCTATGTCTAAGGGTCCCAGTACCCAAATGAAAAATACCCACGTTGTACACAACGCCTGTACTACATTGGTACCTGGCACCGTATGTCGTGAATTCCGTCACCACAACCATCAATGGGCGGGACCTAAAATGGATACCGTTGCTGCAAGTTCTGCCGCATCCCCGCAGCACTGCCTGCATGCAAACGCCCTCGCTCAGCACCATGAGAGCGCAAGTTGAACTATTGCATCCGACATCTATGCCACATCGAACAGGACACACCATGAATGCCCTCCGCATTTCTTATCTCCTCACGCAGTATCAGAAACTGATATCGCTTGCATTATGAAATGCACTGCCAAAGTCTCCGACGTACCATCCACCTCTCTACGATCAGTTTAATGTCCCCCTGCCACATGTTCGCGTTGAAGCAGATCATTGCCGCTATCGCGATATCCTCACATTAGAAGCAGCCTTATATCCAAATGACCCTGAAGCGAACCCGCAAACCTAGAGCCCCAAAATTAAGCGGATGGTGCGCTTACTCCGCGCGCCCCTAATGGTAGCCTCTTTTGATAAGCCCGCAGCCCTAACCCTGATCCCCAAACCGATGCCCGACACAGATAAAATGATGTGTGCCTTTTTGGGGGGCCACATTATACTACGGACCCCAAAAAGTAGCATAATGTTACCCCTATAACACCTCGAAATCCTAAACCCCATAGATCCACATGACCCCTACATATTCCCATGCGTAGTTCCTCATGCATACCTCACTCATGCTGCTGTGGCGCCAGCAGGGACGTCGCGTTGTCCGACACTTCGAGCTTAAACTCGTAACTGTGAACGAGCCGGCCGTTCCTCAGACAGCTCCGAGTTCAGAACTTTGGGCTTAGCTTACTGGTGGCTAGTAGGGAAGAAGGGAATATAATCTAATCCCCAGATATAGTCCCTATGACATCTATTCCCGTATTCCCTAACCGCAAGTAAGGCAGGGCTAGAGGCTAGAGTTTAGGATGTTCCACTCTGGGCTTGGGGTCTGGGATTTAGGGATTAGTATGTAGGGCTTCAGGTTGTTGACTCCTCTACGGGCCCAAGCAATTTGAGAAGGGTGTTTGGGGGGGGGGGCCTGATATACCATAACTCCACACAGGTCCGAGTGGATATATACCCTCCCCAGTCACACCGGTCCCTCGGGGTTTGAGGTCAAACAAGATGTTTGTATCTGAGGCTTGCGAATGCGGAGCTGTTGGTTCAAACATGGATGTTGAGCATGACCTTTCTTGCCCTTCCCTCCACTAGCACCAAATGCTGCTTCTTACACGGTCCCAGCGAGCGTGCTGACATCAATGAGAAATTCTACTGTCACTGCGACTCCTCGTCCTGCTGCAGCTTACACTGTTACTAATTATTATTCTTCCCAGCACAACTACTATAAATTGTTACTGCTACTATAACTAGCTTTCCCACACCGAATACCACAATATCGTCTCATGCGGAGGAACCCAAACCCACCACGCTAAATCTTAAGCCTTAAGCCCTAAAGCTCAGACCTTACACGCCAAAGTCTAAATCCCTAACAGCTTACACCCTAAAACCCCTGCCCCTACAACCCTAAAACGCTAACCTCCCAACATCCTTCACCCTTGGGCCATGCTTCTCTGCCGCAGGTGCCCATCGCCAGCTCAAGCTGCAGTTCTCCGCATCGTCCAGCCTCGGCTTGACAAAGCCCGGGGTTTCTCAATGATGAAGGAATGGAAAAGAAGATGGCAACAATTAAGATGCAAGCTATTGTGAAGGAGAATCAAATGGAACATGAAGCGGAATCTAGGGGCTTATATTCTGATATATACCTATATATACATACACACACACACACACCTACTCATATATGTATATACATACACACACAGAATTATGGGCATGGACAAGAAGATGGAAACTGTGCGTAATATTAGTCAAGCTTGTATGTGACTGTGCTCTATGGGTTGAAGAAGCTGAGGGTTTCAGGGTTCACAAAACACGCCCATCTTACTGGTGATTGATGGGGATTCAGGTTCTAGGAAAAGAACATGCAAATTACAATAATGGTATTCAATTCTTTGACTTAGCCTTGCATTTGTGGCCTAGCCCTTACGCGTCATTGTCCCCGTCTCCTCTTACTTTTTTTCAGACGGAACGCTGATCTGGATGCAGAAGTACCGCCCGCTGTTTTTCTGCTCTCTTACGTAAGTAAGCCCAGCTGCGCATACTCCAAGCCCTAGGAAGAAGAGGCCCTCATATCTGGTAAAAGTAGAAGTTTCAGAGATAAACCTCACAACACTTCCCCCGCACACAAAACTGTAAACACAACTCAGGTCCCGCACTCTCTTAAGCTCACCAGAATATCTAGAAGAAGGAAAACAAACATGGGCAAAATGTACAATTACGAGCTGGAGAGTGCCAAGCAGCCACGGCGGCGTCACCGTAGGAACGGTACCGACTGAGATCTCCACAACTTCACTCAGAGGTCCTGCACCGAACCTCGACCACACTTGGGTTTTAGGGTCATACGATGGAGAACCCAGTGGAAAAGAACGGGGAACATGAAATTTTGCTGGCATTGGGGGTTGGGGCTTACAGTTTAGGGTCGAGGGTCTTCAACGTTTAGAGTTTGGAGTTTAAACTTTAGGGTTCAGGGGTTGATCGTTTGAAGCTGCGGTGTGCGGGTTGAGGCGCGCGGTATGTGCTTTTCTGAGCTTTGCGTTGCACAGAGGCGGATGTGCTATTCGTGTTTGGCACGAAGGCCCATGCTGCAAGTTGTAGGGATGACTTGCTGCAGCCTAGGTCTAGGGAAGCGGGCTCAAAACCCATCCATTCCGGAACCGTTTCAATATGTGTTACTTGAAAACAGACGGTGCCATATTGCAGACAATCAGGTACTTAGTGTATGCTTGCTACCCTTTCCAGTACATTCCGCCTGAATGACTGAATGACAACAGGAAGTATGCACCGAAATGCAAATCAAGGTTGGGTTCGATGGGACAATGATAACCCCCATGTAATGTCGTTTGATGTTCAACTAAAGTACCCAAGGAAATCAGACGACGGCGCTCAATCCCCATCCAAAAGTCACAGGCTGTTTATCTGCATTGCCGATCGTACTAACCCTATTTGTTGCGACTAAATAGCTTGCTTGCCTGAATCTTACAGCAGTTCTGTGTTCTCTAGGTCCCTAGGATTTGGGCTGACAAGGTAAAACACGCAATTGGAAAGCTCGGGCAGTTCAATAACACGATGCCATATGGTACTGTCTCAACAGAGCGGCCACGACTGACGCCTGCGCTATCTTAAGGGTCATACTGGCGGAACCTTAAGAAACTCCCATATCACCACTAGTCTCAGAAAGGGTGCATCACTCTGAGGAAATCTGAACCCTCTACGCAGAATTCTAAAACTGGCAAAACTCTTCTGTCAAAATGATAGAGCCCATTCATTCCCGAGAGTCCTATACTACGAAGCCAGAAAAGGGTAGATACCTACCTGATTTCGCAATACTCCCCAAGAATCCCTAAGCTTCCGCGGAAACGACCCTCTTTGGACCCACCCCCACCTAAGCACCTGATAATCTACCATGAAGACCTTAGCTCGCACATCGCAATCCCTCAACCCCGAAGAATTCAGAAAGTGGGGGGGTAGGAAGCTTGAAGGGGGAGCTTGGAAAACTCCAGGACGGGCGGCTTCTAGTAGAAACTATTTTGAGAACCTCCAAATAGAATCTAATCCGTACAATCCTTCACCCAGAATTCCTTTGTAGATCCCATATACCCTAGAATTTCTGGGGGCTCTTGTTTTTCTTTCAAATTGGGAGAAGTGTGACCAAAACATGCCAACACCAGATTTCCGAAACCCTAAACCCAAAATTGTCAGCAAAGACAAGGACAGATTGAAATCCAAGCGTTTAAATGTCCTGGTAATGTTTCTTCTTTTGTTGAAGTTGGGTGCCCAAAGCTACATGCTTCCCAGGGTCTTGAAAGACAACTTTGGGCCAGGCGCCCATCCAGCAATAGTATAACAGGGTGTACTATTTCAGGGACCCTAGCCTACTTACCATTATTCTTCTGCTGCCTCCTGTACCCATATCCCCAAAGTATGCAGTCAAAAGGCTGATTCAGTGCACGAACGCGGAAGCCTGGGTAGGCGTGAGCCAAGGAAGTTTAGGGATTATAGTTTACCCTAAGTAGGTGGAATATGGCTTTAGGCATATTATAATAAGATCCCCATATACCCCGTGTTCTATCTACTTAAGGGGGACTATACGTTCTGGGTTTCAGGATATAGGGTGTAGAGTTCGGGGCTTAGGTTTTGGATCAGGGTTTAGGGATGTGGTGTTTATGGCCTGAATAGGTCTCAGGGGAATTCAGGTTTAGGGATGGCGGTGTAGGCTGCAACGTTCAAGGATCTGCGTCTAGGATTTAGGTTGTGTGGCTCAGGGATCAGGGCTTAGGGTGTGTGGTTTAGATATCAGGGTTACTGTAAGGGATTCGAGCTGAGGTTTAGGGTTTAGTGGCCTGGGGGGTACGGGGAGTTTACATGGGGCTTCCGCTGGAAGGATTGGGGTGCAGGTTTTAGAGGCTTAGAACTTCAGTTTGGGGCTTCAGGGTCTGGAGTCTAGGCTTCCGAGTGCGTTCTAGGATTTGACACTTTGCAGGCCTTATTGGCATGTTAAGGTGTACCCCAAACCCCTATAAAACCCTTATCATCTCCTATATTCTCTCCCGACGTATTCGCCAACATTCCATTTTCTTTTCCATGTTCTTTTCATTTTCTTTTCCATTTGATTCTCCATTATTGGGGGTTTAGGCCCCAGGAAGATTGGGGATGAATTTGCCCAGTTGTTTTCGCTTCCTGCAAGCGGCTGCTAGAAGGTTTGGGATCGCTACATGGTCCTTGTACACACACTCCAACACCTAACCCTAAACCCAAAAACCAAACCGTAAACAAACCCTAAACCCTAGACCCCAAACCCCAAAACCCTAGCATCTAACCTAACCTAACCTAACTCCTAATTCCAGGGTCCCTCAAGATGGCCCTATGAAGCATCTCGCCTCACATGTGATGTCTTGTTCTGTCTATGTTTAACTCTTGTTGTTGGTACTGGTACTGTTTATGATTCTTGCCATTTTTGATACCATTAGTATTACCTAAACCCCAAAAGTATGTAAAATAATAGCCCTAAACCCATAATAACAGCCATAAGGGCCATTATTTTACATACTTTTGGGGTCCAGGTATTGTTCTAGCAATACGGGCCCAAATTTCCCTTGCGTTTTGAGCTTTGACTTGAGACTTGATGTGTGGGACTTTACCGGCAAGCAGGCTTTTACGGGAAAGAAGAACATCAAAGTTCGAACGCAGGGAATCAGAGGACATACGAGCTATAGTCTAAACTCCTAGTATCCCCCTTAAAAGCCCCTATAGTAGTCCCTATATAATCCCCTATATAACCCCTTTTAAGGAGTTTAGACTATAGCTCATACAAGGAACTTTTCACACCTTAAACTTCTGGGTCAGGCCTGGGCCAGGCAAATGTTGTGGGCAAGCTGTTAGCCCTAAACCCTACACTGTGAATCCTACACCCTGAGCCCGATTGAGGAACCAACTAAGGCTCATGTAGAATTGCAAAAACAGTCTGATAAAATCACCATTGAAGAAAGCATTCATGTGTACTTCGTAACAGCAGAGCACATGAGACCCGGCTTCGTGCTTTCAGTGGCCGGGAGGTGATCTGGATTATGCCACGTTTGGTTTTAGTTTTTGGCTCTTTGGCCTGAGTCTTTCAGGGCGTAGGCTGATAGCGTGGACAGTTCAGCTGGGCATCACAAAGTACACTCCTATACCCATGTGGATGTTAAAGGGCTTCTGGGGACCCCTGGGCTATATCCAGGGATTATAATGCAAGGGTCCCCTAGGGGTTCTATCTCCTGAGAAATCCCCATCATATCATCATGATCCTTACCAAGGACTCAAAGGTAAACCAAACATTAAGGTCCTAAGACTAATAATAGTACTATTCATAATACGAATAATATGTATACTACTACTTCTAATAATATAAATGCTCCTGTTGAAGACCCATCACTTCACGAAGTATCGTCAACCACAAACATTAAGCCTTGACGCCTGTAAAATCCTGAACTTACCTAAGCCGAAGCCCCAGACCCCATAAAGCTTGGGCCATAAGACCCAAACCTCAAGGCACTACATCACAACAAAGCCTTTACATCCCTGAAGCCCCCAAACCCGACACCCTAAGCACCACCTAGTTACTTGCAGCTCTTAGCCCCTACACCCTGTAAAGCCCCTGTATCCCCGTCATATCCCATATGTAACTTGAATAATCCCCCTAAGCCTCAAAGCTTTGATTCTGCCACCACTCAGTAGCAGCCGGATAAACATATAAAGCCCTAAGTGCTACCCTAACTTCAGACTGTCATTAGGTGGGGACAGGCAGGACTCAGCTCTATAAGTGCCTATATCCCTACATATTCCAGAAACACACCTTTACAGCCCCAATCTCCACTTCATTTCCATCTTTTCTTCCATTTGATCATCCATTAAACACTTATATACTCTATAGTCCCCCTTAAGTAGATAAAATTTGGCTTTGGGTATATTATAGTAAGATAAGCATACACCGCATATTCTATCTACTTAAGGGGGACTTTATATAGCCCAAGCCTTATACCTTAAACCCTAGTTCATTCACGAGGGGCCAAGGTACGGTATAGCGTTTCGGGCACAAGGGCCGACACTGAGCAACCGAGAGCATCGGGCACCCGCGAGACACTGAGGATTTCCTGGCTACGAAAGTGTCAATTTAAGAAAACTGAGGGCAGATGTCGATAAAGGAAAATTATATGATATAAGGCTTTATAGAGAGATATAGGCCTATTGAACTTGAGTGGAGAATCACATGGAAAATCTAGAAAGTGAAATGACAACGGGTCTTATATAGAGAGGGTTCTATGGATCATGTTATCGCGCTTGTATAGGAGCTGTCTGAAGGTCAAGCTGTAAGGATTCAAATACCCAAACAGCAGGGACTCTACTAAGGCCCCCAAATGTCCCTATAGACGCAGTGGAGCCCATCTGAACTTCAAGTACTTATGTAGAAAATGAATACTTGGACCTTTCTTCGCGGCAAGCTCCAAACCCTCAACCCCAAAGGCCTTTTCCCCAACACTCCACATGCAAAACCAGAACATCGCTCTGTAGGTCTTGAGGCCGTAAACCCCCAAATCCCAAACCCTAAACCCTAAAAGGTTGATTCCATTTTCTTTTCCATTATCCCAAAATAGCCCCGATGTAACTAACCGCAATATAACCCTAATATAACCCTGATATAACCCGAAGATAACCCCAATATAATCCCAATATTTGCATGCCAAAGGTCGCAAGTGCTGTTGACGCAGTTTGTGGCCGCAGTGCACGAGGCATCCGGCTGCGTGCGGATGCGTGTGCCGGGGCCGTCGTCCCGGTACCTTTGAGCAGTGTCGGTCAGTCTAAGGTTTTCTAGGGTTTAGGGCTTTGAGCAGTTAGGATGTGCGGATTGAGGTCTTGGGATTAGGTTGTAGCACTTAAGATTTAAGGTTTGGGGCTTGCAAGGAGAATCTAAATGATGCACCTAGATGCGTGTAGGCAGCATGTGCATGGATGAGAGCATGTACAAATATCGACTCTTTCAAGACAGGCCCAAATGCTGACACTCCCCTGCTATAATTTGCAGAACCTCGATCAAAGCACTATTCGATATACGTTGAACACTATGAAACTCGAGTAAACCAAGGTCATGCAGGGTTATTTTCAGTAACATCATGGTCCGTATATAACCCCTGCAAGATGAAGTCTCATCTTTGGCAGTCGCACGTGAGAACATGTGCTCGCAGCCTACTCTGATCAAAAAGGAGTGACCGTGTGTGAGCTAGCTTAGTTGCTGCGTTCGCCCAGCCATAAGGCCAGCCTCAGCATTCTCCGATCAATTGCTTGAGCAAGTCTACCTGCGAAGCTGAGGGCTCGCATGGTAGCGGAGCCTTCGGTTTGGATACCGTTGGCTCAGAGATCCAGGGAAGCAGGCAGTGAGACGGTACCGCTCTCTCACTGAATATGAGCACCAGCGAAGCCGGTAGCACGCCAAGCAAGAATCGTGAAGGCCCTCCAACCTGGAATGGTGCAGCAGAAACTTTCCAATCTTACGAAGAAGCAGCAAGGTTGTATGAGCAAACAACGCCCTACCAGAAGAGATACCTGTGCGGGCCAAAGCTGCAGAATGCATTGGAAGGTGCTGCGCTCAGATTGGTTGTGGGCAAGCGACCCGATTGGTTGTCAGATGCTGGAGGGGTCAACCGCTTGTTAGCGCATCTGCGTCAGTGCTTGGGAAAGCCTCAGATGCCCGAACTGACAGACCTGCTCAGTCGGTACTTTCGGATGACCAAGCGCAAGGCTGGAGAAACCATGAATGGTTACATCACACGCAAGTGTGAAGTCTATGTCCGTTGCCAACAGGCTTTGAGTAGAGTTCGACCTCATCATAGCCGAGAGACCCCCTGGAAGGATCCCAAGACTCAGGGTGGTGCCGAACTGGTACCAAGATCGGCGTCCGAGCGACGCGTCCTGGTCGAGCTACACTGGCAGCGCAGGTGGAGCGGCTGGTGAAGGCACGGGGGATCAGAAGCAGGAGACCAGGGAACCCAAGCGGCGGCACCCACTGTCAATGAGACCGCGAGTGAGACCTCGGATCCGGGAGCAAGGACTGGGAACGTGGACAGGGATGGTGGAGCCACCAGTGGTATCCCAACTCCTGGTCACGGGGATACGGCAGCGACTGGCAGTGGAACTCATGGAACAGCTCAGACTGGACCTCAGATTCCCGACCAACAACGGACCTTTATGCAGAGGTGGTTCCAGAGTTCATCCAGGCATGGCTTCTCCTTTCCGATGCCAATCTCGAGACGCAGGAGCGGAATCTCATCGTGACTGCCCTCCAAGGAGAGTTGAACCTGCAACGAGTGGCCCAAGAGCTGAGGACGCATTTTCCTGACTCAGAAGTCCAGCGACGCGATGGTCAGAGGCGCCAACATGGGTACTTGGGCAGCATCGAAGAGGAGGAGTCCGAGGATGAGCCTGGAACTGCCGAGAGCCAGTTCCAAGCCGAGACGGAACTCACCGAGGAAGGCTTTGCAGCCTGGACAGAGGCAGAAGTCGAACGCCAGCAAGCTCTCGCTGCGGTGCAGCATGCGAGAAGGACCTTGAAGGGTGCCAGGGAGCGACAGAAGATGGTCAAGCTGAATCGTCAGTACTTCAGAGGTTTTTCCAGCAGCCGGGGTTCGGACACCCGGCCAGATGAGAAGCTTACATGCTTGAGGTGTGGTCAGACAGGCCACAGGGCAGCGAACTGCCCAGCACCACAGCCCAAGGAGGGCAACCGCAAGGCCGAGATGGCACCTTTCGTGTGCTACACATCAACGCCGGATGCCGAGCAGAGTCAGGACCAAGGACTTGATGATTCACCATGTGTATGTTTCACGTGTGGCCCAAGCTTGGAGCAGGCCCTGCAGAGTGGACAGATGCCAGAGACCTCCATGACGACCTCGGAGGCCCTCAACATGGGAAAGGCTATCATAGACTGTGGGGCAACCAAGTCACTTGGCTCTGTGTACGCTCTGGAAAAAGTGATGCAGCTCAGCGCCAATGGGGTCAATCATGTGGATGTGAACGATAAACCTGTCTTTGGGTTTGGAAACTCATCTGAAGACCGCTGCGTGAGCACTCTTCATTTGAATCTTCAGGCAGGGGGCCGACCTGGCCAACTGAAGATACACGCCCTTGACAAGGGCTCTGCTCCCATTTTATTTTCCGTAGCATCACTGAAAGCGCTCGGCGCCGTGATAGACTTCTCGGAGAGCACAATGGCGTTAAGGAAAGTAGATCCCAACCGCCTGTTGTATCTAGAGCAATCTAGAGCGGGACATCTTCTCCTTCCCTTAACGGGTGACCTCCTTGAGCAAGCTGTAGCCACGCATGCCCCGGTGCCGGCCCTCAGCAGTTTTGTACAGTCCTTGCAGCCATCACACGCGAAGGCCAGTCCAGAAGCCTCAGCGGCAGAGTAGGACAGCTCCTGCCTTCTTTGAAGCCTGATAAAAGGAGGGAGGGCAGTGTTTCAAGATCAGGTCTGGGGCGCAACACAACTGAAATCAGTTGTGAGCCACGTGTTAATGATAGTGACCTAGCCGAGAAGTACATTACTCAGGGGAGTAGTGGGGATACTTGTAAAGTGGGTATGAGTGTTTTCGAATCTCACAACAGGCAGACAGAGCCACAGATGAACCAGGGTTCATGTGACCCGGCAGCCAATATCAGTTCAGAAGTGCCATCTACTTCAAGCTCTTGTGACTTCCCCCGTGATCCTCATCATGTCCGACCTGACTCGCGATCAGCTCAGGGCGGCCTTGAAGGCCATGGGCGAAGAGCCGCCTATCGCCTGGACCAAGATGGAGCTCCGTTTTCGGTTGCAGGAGATCACCGGCGAGGACCTCAGTCTCTCCTACAAGAAGCTGAGTCAAGGGCCACCCTCGGAGTATCAGGAGTGGCTTCGTCAGCTGAAGCAAGCCAAGACCAAGAAGGCCACGCTCCAGAAGTTTGTGAGCGACAAGCTCAAGTTGACCAACGTGGACAACATGACGATCGCCCAACTGGAGATCCATGCTCTCCGCAAGATCTACGAGATTGCAAAGCCGCATCATTCGGATCCGCTAGGATTCGGGAAACACGGCTCCAAGAGTTATCTCACTGTTCAGGAGGAGGAGCGGGGATACTGCTCCTGGATCAGCAAGACCGCTCGCGAAGACCCGAACGGTTGCGACCCGCGGCTGCTCAGGTTCAGTCAATGGCTGGAGATGTGCAACAAGGAGGAGATGATTCCAGAGGACAGGAGTGTCACCAAGATCAAGGTGCCGGCTCAGGCGATGAAGCCTCCCAAGAGGGAGGCCACGGCGGAAGACCCCGCCAGCTCCTCATCCCAGAGTTCGACAAATCTCGAGTCCAAGATGGAGGCCGTGCTCAAGATGATGGCCGACTTGAAGGCGAGGTGGACAAGATGAAAGAAGAACAGAAGCCCCGGAAGAAGGGCACGAAGCCTCGCGAGCCGGAGTCCGACACCTCCAGCTACCAGATGGTGATGCAGACCGAGGAGGACTGAGTGATGATGAGTCACCGATCAACAGCTATGAGCTCGGACAGGAAGGGTTGGATGACCCGGAGTTTCCATCGTGTAAAGGTCTCAGTGCCTCCCAACGTCTCAGTCAACAACTTTCCTTAGGTAGGGCTCGCTGTCTGGAGGAGCAGTCATGGGCCACGGTTCCTAAAGTATTTGAAGGACTGGTGACGCTTGGTAGGACTGTGTTGATGGAAGTAGCCTGTAGCGAGAGTAGCTTACTGGCTAAGGAGGTCCAAGAGTTGTGTGGAGATGCGAGTGCAGCTAGTCGTTGCAGTTGGTGGAACAATTGTGATTTGGCCACCGATGCTGGTGTTCGCTTGGTCTTGAATCGGATTGCGATCGAGCAGCCAGCACACGTCTGGATCAGTCCTCCTTGTGGACCTTATTCCCCATTACAAAATGTAAGCTGTAGGTCAGAGGCCCAGAAGGAGGAGCTGAGACAGAAACGTGAAGCTGCAATGAGAATTTACGTAGGCGCTTGCGTTGTCATTCATGATTGTGTTCAGCGGGGGATTCATGTTTCTCTTGAGTTGGCTGAGAAATGCCAAGCATGGAGGCTGCCGATCTTTCAGTCCCTTCAGACCAAGTACAACATGTACCAAGCTGTCTCCAAGGGTTGCCGCGTAAATCTACGGGATAAGGCCGGGGTCCTCATGCAGAAGGGTTGGCGTATTTTGACTACCCACCGTAGGCTCTCTGAGATCCTGGAGCTCCCCTGTAGATGCCCCAAAGCCTTTAAGCATGGGAAGTGTGAGGGTTCAGCGGCATCCAAGAGTGAACTCTACACCAGAGAGTTCGCTAAGCGAGCAGCTAAGGGTATTGTTCAAGAACTGGATTTCACGTCCTTGATGCAAGAGTGCAAAAAGCCAACATGCCTTCCTCCTCAGTTTGGCTTGGGTTCATTTTGTACCTGTAATGATGTGTCGCTCCCCCAAAGACCCCGGAAATGTGGGATGTGTCTGTTGGAAAGGGGTATAGGGGGTGACGAGGATTGTTATAGCCAAGAAAGAGAGGACCCCGAAGGCCAAGGGTTACATGCCACTCAGGACCTCCGAGACCAAGTAGAAAACTACGCAGACATGTTGCTGAAGAATCAGTCTTTTCAACATGAACAATGTGAAGAATTCATCAAAGAACTTGTGCAAGTGTGTGATTGTAGTCAGAGAGCCATTACCAGGAATGGAACAGGGAAATATCTTGTTTTTGGAGCTTACTCCCATGGTAACCAGTACGGGGTCACCCGTCGAACGCTCCTCTTTCCTAAAACAGTGGGGTATCTGCTCTCCTACTTGCAACACTGGAGTAAAGAGACTGTCACGGCTACCTCCCTCGTCCTTAACTTCAACAGCCCGGTGACTTTGCATAAGGATGTGCACAATTCTGCCGAACATCCCAACACCATCATAGGCCTGGGTCAGTACCATCATGGGGAACTGTGGTTAGCTAAGGAAGAGACAGAGTCTCCCAACGCAAATCAGAAAATCAATTCCAACGTGACCACAGGAGTAAAAACTTGCAACCAGGTACTCCCCGATGGCAGACAAGTACCCGGCTATCTACAGGATATTCGTCAGCAGTTGATAAAGTTTTCCCCTAAAACTTGGCATGGACCCCAAGAATGGACTGGGGAGCGTATCACACTGGGAACTTTTGTCACAAGAGAGCATCACATGTTAACCCCCGAAGATAGAGGGACGTTGGAACGCCTAGGGTTTGGTTTACCTTGTCGAACTTCCCCTCAAGCCTGGGTTGCAGAGGATTTGCGTCTAGGTCCGAGACATCCTAGAGTAGATCCGGAGACCTTGAATAAGCAGTTGTATCAACTTCACGCTGCCACGGGTCATGGGAGTATCAACAACTTGGTTAACCTCCTCAAGAAACGTAATGTAGCTCCAGCAGTCCTTGAAGCAGCCAAGAACTTCAAATGTTCAGTGTGTCAGGAGAAAGCAAAGATTCAACCTCGTCATCTAGCCTCCTTGGAACCCTTGCCCCCAAGATTTCATACAGTGTCAACCGATGTAGGGCATTGGAACCATCCGCAAAGCGGGGAATCCATTCAATTTATGATGGTTATTGACGAGGGCAGTAGATTCAGAGTCGCAAAGGCCCTAACTAAAGGATCGAGACAACAACCTAATGCAGCATCACGCATCCAATACATGAGGGAGGGTTGGGCCCAATATTTTGGGATGCCTAGGACCCTTCGTTTGGATCCAGGAGGTGCTTTTAGGAGTCAAAAGGTTGTAGACTTTTGCGATCAAGAAGGAATCTACTTAGACAACACTCCTGCGGATGCACACTGGCAAATCGGGGTATGTGAACAAGCTATCAAGGGAGCCAAGGAGGTAATGACAAAAATGTGCATGAGCGATCCTGAGGTATCCCCCGAAACGGCGCTAGCCACTGCAATCATGACCTTTAACAACAGGGATAGCGTTCGGGGATTTTCACCCGTGCAACATGTTTTTGGTCACAGTCCCGATTCCACGGGAAGGATACTCCAAGGACCCGAAAGGCTTCCAGAAGAGTTTGTGGTTGAGAGTGCTACAGAGGATCTAGAGAAGGCAGCTAGGCTGAGGGCCGAAGCTGAGAAGGCCCACTCTGAATGGGTAGCTGCTCAACGAATTTCTAGGGCCCTGAACTCTAAACCCCGACCCCCATTTAAGTTTAAACCGGGAGATCTCGTTTATTTTTGGAGGTCCCAGGAGGCTGGCCAAAGTAGGAGGAGTCCCGGAACCAAACAAGGTAGGTTCTTGGGCCCTGCCAGAGTACTTGCCACGGAGACCAAAACAGATGAACAGGGTCAACCCCGAGCAGGTAGCAGTGTATGGTGTGTACGGGGCCGGAGTTTGATCAAATGCAGCCCTGAGCAACTTCGTTATGCGTCCGACAGGGAGCATCTGTTAGAGAGTCTTGCGCAGGCGCATGGGCAGGAGAGCACGCCATGGACATATACCCGCGTCGCCGCAGAAATTGGCGGAAACCAGTTTCAGGATGTGTCCGGCGACATTCCTTCATCAACAGAATGGTCAAGAGCTCAAGATGTCCTTCAAGAACTCCCACCAGTGCGATTCCGCTTCCGGGGGAAGAGGGCGCAACCGGAACCTCTGGAGATCCCGGAAGAGGCAGAGAGCGATGGAGCGACAAGCTCGCGTAATCGGGCCATGTTTTCGAACGATTTTCTTTCAAACATGTCAGCCAACGTTCCTGGAGAAAGGTGGTATGATCATGTGCCAGAATCAGCCTGGTTCACAGAGACGTCAGATTACTGGCAAGACAGAGCTGCAGCCATTGAGGTTGAAATTCCACTTCCCGAATCTCGACAAGGCCTGGAACAAGCAACCCGCAATCTTGAAGCTTACTTCACAGGTGCCCTGAAACGACGGGCCGTGGAAGTTTCCGAAAAGCGACTTTCTCCTGAAGATCGACTACGCTTCCAAGAGGCAAAGAGTATTGAGATCAAAAATTACTTGGCAGCTCAAGCTTTTGAGGTGTTGCCTCGTCATCTTCAACCCTCCAGGGAGAGGGCCATACAAATGCGATGGCTGTTGACGTGGAAAGTTAAAGACGATGGGAGCACCAAACCAAAAGCTCGCTGCGTTATCCTGGGTTATCAAGATGAAGCGTACGAGCACCGTGCAACTTCGGCACCAGTGATGACGAAGCAGACGCGTCAGTTGTTCTTTCAACTTGCCGCCAATTCGAAGTGGAGTGTATCAAAGGGAGACATTACTGGAGCCTTTTTACAAGGCAAAGAATTAACGGAAACCTTGTATTGTATACCAACTGATGAAATTTGTCAAGCCTTGAAAATCCCGAATGGATCAGTCACAAGACTTCGCTGTGCTGCATATGGACTGGTGCAAGCACCACTTCAATGGTACATGACGATTGCCGAATTCCTTGAGGAAATAGGTCTAGAACGTCTTCGTTCAGACCCCTGCGCTTGGGTATGGAGGCCCGACAAGAACAGCAAACCTCGAGCAATGGTCGTGGGCCACGTCGACGACTTCTTGTTTGCTGGTTCCGATCATGATCAAGGATGGCAGGATCTAGTCCGTCGCATTAAGGAACGTTTTGCATGGGGTTCTTGGGATGAGGGTGATTTTGTCCAGTGTGGGGTAAGAATACAACAGACTGAGACAGGATTTAAGCTGTCCCAAGAAGCCTATGCCATCACCATCCCAGAGATCCCTATCAACAGTAGTCGACGGAGAGAGCGTAATGAAACCGACCACAGCGTGGGAGAAGTCCAAACTCCGAGCAACTTTAGGGGCAATATCCTGGCATGCGCAACAAGTAGCTCCCCATTTCTCCGCGGAAGTTGGGCTTCTTCTATCTGAGGTCAACACGAGTACTGTCAACACCCTCCTTCAAGCTAATCAGCTAGTTTCATCAGCCAGAGCCCGAAAGAAACATGAAATGCTTGTTCATGGTTTTACAGAGGGAACAGAATTGGGGTGTTACGCATGGGTTGACGCGGCTAATGAGAACCGTCATGATGGAGGTAGCACGCAGGGTATTTTTATAGGCATGGCTCCTGTAGGGATGTTACAGGGAGAACTGAGCCAAGTAACCCCAGTAGCATGGCATTCCCACAAAATTGACAGGGTGTGTAGGTCCCCAGGGGCAGCAGAGACACAGGCAGCTGTAAATGGGGAAGATAACCTATATTATGCTCGGTATCAGTGGGGTGAAATGTTATACGGACTGGGGTGTACTAAGAATCCTGATGCCACCGTCACTCGAGTAGTTGGTTGCGTGATATCAGATTCCCGAAATGTGTATGACAAGCTTCAGAGTGAGGTTTTGACCATAAAGGGGGCTGAGAAGAAAGCAAATATTGAGTTGCTTAGCTTGAAGGAGGCTCAACAAAGGACCAAAGTAATTATCCGATGGGTTCATTCAGAGGCTCAGCTTGGAAACTCCTTGACCAAGAAGCATGGAGGGAAGGAGTTGGAGCTGTTTTATAGAATGAGTCATACTTGGCGGATCGTGGAGGATCCTCTCATGCGGTCCGCTCGGAAGCGGAAAGTTGCTGGTTTGGAAAGCTTGGAAGGGGATTCGAAAACAAATGACAGCAGGACACAGTCCAGTAGTGTACTTCTCGGCCAAAGTCTGGGGTAGACTGGGGGAGAGAAGGGGGCATGCAAGATGAAGTCTCATCTTTGGCAGTCGCACGTGAGAACATGTGCTCGCAGCCTACTCTGATCAAAAAGGAGTGACCGTGTGTGAGCTAGCTTAGTTGCTGCGTTCGCCCAGCCATAAGGCCAGCCTCAGCATTCTCCGATCAATTGCTTGAGCAAGTCTACCTGCGAAGCTGAGGGCTCGCAACCCCTATATAGCTCCAATACAAACCCAGTACAATCCGAATATAGCCCCAATATAACCCCAATAGAGTGCTCCGGCTTCGAACTCCCAACCCTTTGTAGGCCCGCCAGGACGCAACCCCGCACGGCCCAGGAATATGCCCTATGCAAGATGAAGTCTCAACAGCCGAACTGGCTTCCTTTGTTATGAGCCCCAAGCCCACAGGCTACCCCACAAAAAAGCCAGGTGAGGAATGGATCTATACTCCATACCCTTTACAGCTTCTCCCCTACTATCTATCGGCTACAGGTTTTTTAGCCAAGGTTCCTTAAACGGATTCCAAGACAAAGGAGCACAACTTCAGGAGTACCAGCCTGGAGCCCTTGAAATGCCCGTACAAAGTGGCTCTCAGGCCTAAAGTGCGCCCAAGCTTAACTGCTTCATTCTGCGCTAGGATAAAGCCTAAACCCATTCGTTCATTCCATGCACAGAAAAGGCCTACATGCCAAAACACATTTCTGCATGCCCTTCTATAACTGTGAGCCTACATCCTAAGAATCCAGTCCTACACAAACTCCCAGCCCTGGAGACTAAACCTTCATTCCCTACTAACCAACTAACCACAAGCCGGAACCCTGAACGCCGCTCCTGCATTCCCTACTCAAGTGTAGCCCCTAAAGCTCAAACAACCACTGTCAAATTTAGGGTTCAGGGTCTGAACCCTACACACATCTAGGGTTCAGTGTTTAGGGTTTCACGTAAACCCTGAACCCTAAATCCCCAAGAGGCAAGTTCAAACGAAGCTGAGGCGCAGCTCGTACCCCACCGGTTCCCCGCCGTTCATATCTGGAGCAATCCTCCACAGGATGGGTTCGTGGCTGGTTCCACAATAGGATGTCAAGCCTAAACCCTGAACCCTAAGTATGTCCCCCTGAAGTAGATCGAATATGGCTCTGGGTATATTATAATAAGATCCCCTATACCCACATATTCTATCTAGTTAAGGGGGACTATACGTGGAAGCCTGAAGTTCTACTGAATGCAAAGCAGTGACAGGTTCCACTGAAGACTTTGGGTCCAAAGTGCAGGGTTCGGGCTCTTCGGGGCCTCCTTTTTAAGGGCTACAGCGTAAGGTCCTGTAGTTCCCTAACTATACATAGAAAGCCCATGACCATCATGCATGGGACAAATAAAGTACATATACCTGTTACATCACACTTGTAACACAGGTTAAAACTGGGGGCCTTTTGGGGGCTTCAATTACGGATTGGGGTCACGGGTTTAGGATAGAGAGTTTAGGGCCAAGGGCCGAGGCCTCTCGGCCGTAAGTAGGCATACAAATGAGCCTGCCTATACCCGAAGATCCGAGGATATGGCAAGTTGTCATAATTATGATTACCATAACATCGACAACATACCATGTACTTACATGTATCTGTGGGTAGACAATCTCTGGACTGGAATTTGCAGTCTTGACTGAGGCTCAGGCGGATATGGGGCTTTAGGATCAGCGACCGGGCCTATTAAAGTGAACTAGGGCGGTGCACCCAAAGCGGCCTCCTACTTTCAATCCCGGCAAATAGGTGTAATCGCTGGTTATTCGATTCCATCGCTCAGAAAATTCGGCTTCAAATCCAGTCAGCTCTGACCCTCAAAAGATTGGAGGTTTTTTTTCCCCGAACCTTGTCACCATGCATCACCAAAGCCTACAACCACAAACCTGTTTGAATCCTCAACTCCAACCCTGGTCCCTGGATTGCGACTCCTGAAACATGCTGCTGAGGCCTGTTGAAGAAGAATGAGGCTTTGGTGTATACTATAGTTACAGAACAAAGATTATCAGGTGAGAATGCTGGTATTTTCTGGTAATTTTCATGAAGAGGGAGCCCAAGGCAGACCCTAGTATACTTGAATGCTTGTTGTCGAGAAACCCCCCAAACAACCCGAAAGATCCATTAGGCTTTCAACCCGCATAGAAGCCCAGCTTCCGTTTCACTTTCCAGCTGTTGGGGCAATGCTCCCCTAAACCCATAAACTCCTGAAGCTTAAAACCCTAAACCATCAGGCCCTAAACTCACAGTCCAGGAAAGGTAGACGGCGCTGACGGTGGAGAAAGCCGTGACCAGTTGAGGAGGCCACATCTGGTTTGGCACCCCACCTGCCAAATTCAGGTAGGTATATTGCGAAGCACAAGGTGTGTAAATATACTACCCACCAGAGGTTACGGGAAATTTCCTGGTTGCAGCCTGGTTTTGGCCTGCTAGGAAGAAACAAGCCCTTCTCAAGATTCGCTCAACGCTAAACCCTAGACTCGTATGAGCTGGCACCGAACTCTCCTTGGTCAACCCAGCAGGAAATTGGGAGGGTTCGGTGTTGGGTGTCCCACATGGAGGGTCGTATTGGGTACTTAGTATGATGAGGATAACTGGGGTACTATAATATGGATTGTAGCCTACTTCCTCAGTCTCCGAAGCCATCTTTTCCACAACCTAGAGTACCACACCCCACCTCTTTGCCCCTCCAGATGCAGCAAATCCCCAACTCCTATCATTAATGTAGATGCCCATCTAACAACCATGTGATTTGTAGTGTACAGCATACTACAACTATAGAAGGACAATGATGGAACATTTTATCATCTCAGGCTACATAGCGCAGTCACACACAAAACAGTTTCCATGTCATATGCCATTTGCTTGTCCATTTGGTTCTCCACTGCTGGAAATCACTCAGTGAAACCCGGCGCCTTAAAACTTAAGACCCTCAGGCCTACCACGCTGCAGCCCTCCCTACCTAGAATCCCCATAAACTCTAAACCCAAAAAGCCCCACAGCCTGAAGGTCTGAACCCTAAACCTAAGTGCCTAATGTCAAGTTCGGATTAGTAAAGGGGGTCGGATTAGAGCTAAATCGGGCCTGAACGGAATAATATAAGTGGGTACGGATTAGAGCTAAATCCGGGCTGAACGGATTAATAACAACATAGGAACGGAANNGGAATAGTGCATGCTGGCTTCTGGACACGCCGAAGCATAAGAAAACAACAAAAAGACAAAAAGAAGAAAGTCAGAGAAGAGAGAGAGAGCCAGCCTTAGGGTTTAATTCGGCTTGAGAGTCCAGGGTTTAGAGCATAGGGTTTAAGGTTGATTAATTAAGATTTGGGTCCAAGGTTTCAGGTTTGGGGATCGGGATTAAAGGTTCAGGGCGGTACGTTCGGGCTTTAAATTTTATTTACAGCCTCAAGGTTCGGGATTGGCCCGGGCCCCGTAAACAACTTTTCCCGAACTTGATTGGGGCCACCCCGGATTATTCAGATCCGTACTTGTTAGGGGGGGTTTTTCATCCGAGCCCGGCATTAGACCCTAAACCCTTTAAAAATCCATATGGGTGGTTGTCAAAATTATGGTCCCTTTTTGGATCCCTATTATAATACGGCACCTAATATTTGGGGTACCCAAAAAGGGAGAATAATTTGGACAACCACCCATACACCCTTACACACCTTTGAGGATCCTTCAAAAAGCGACCTGCAAGACTCGAGCTCCAGCCGCTGTCGCGGATGCCAGAGGCAACGAGGCTCCGCACCTTGAACTCGTAGAAGACCCCGGTGACCTGGATGCTGGAGGGTTCCCAAAATTAGGGGTACCTTTTGAGGGGATCCCCATTAGGAGGACTATGCTGTATTGGGGTCCCCTTATTTCGGGAAACTACCATGTAAAGTCTGGTGGTCTGGTTTAGAATTTGGAGTTTAGGACGTAGTTTGGGGGCCTAAATAATTACCAACATCATTTTGAGGTCCATTTGAGGTACCATATACTACACTTATACAAGGAATATGGAACCATATTAACTGTTTAAGCCCCTCGGGTAGTTTGTGGCCTTGGGACTGGGATTCATAAAGTTTTCCGGTTCACGGTCGTGCCGGCTTTAGGATTCGGGGGTTTGTAGAGTGGCTGCGGATGTATAGGAATGTTTAAGGGATTCTTGGGGTCCCTGCAAGGATTCTATAAGGCTCTTCTTGGCTAGCTCATCCCTCTGAGGTTCCCAGAGCCGACTGCCAGGTGATTTCAAATCTTTGGAATTTAAGGGTGTAGGGGCTTTGGAAAGTGCTAGGGAAGTCGAGGAGCTGTAGGGATGATAAAGACCCCAAAGGGAGGCGTACAGCGCGCGTGGATTGTATAACTTACTTGTGCAAGGGAGAGTGGGGGAGTGGATCCTTGTAATTAATGATCCCTGCAGCACATCATGGTATGATGATAACCCCCATATTCACTCCACCCCACACGCACACAAGCATCAGTAAGGCACCCAGTTTAAGGCGAAGGGCCAAGCCGTCAAGCTCGTAGCCCATCTGACTGGCATTGATGACCTCGCTCTCGTTAAGGCCATCGCTGGAGTTGCTGATGATCTGGTAGCCTTAGTCAACACGAGTGTAGCGGAATTGGCCCTCCCAGAGGACTGCACTACCACTGCTTCTCAAGTCATTGGGTCTGGACTATCTGGAAGATTCTGGAAGACTTGCTCGGATGGTCGGGGCTTGAGCGAACGAGCACCACACATGATCGACGGAACAGGGTAAGGCTCATCAAATCAGTTGCAGCCCCCCGGGTACACTGGATATGTAGGAGCTGTAGGCGCTCCCCACGAGTTCTCCATTTCTTAAGCAGGCAAGTGTATGTGCATGGCTCTGGAGCTTGGGGCATGTTTGGCACGTCTTGCACATTTTGCCAATTTTAGTCTGTAGTCCGCGCTGCGTGCTTTAAGATGGAATAGGTCTTTGGTTGACTTACTGTACCCCCAACTACCAGCAGCCTAAATACCCAAAGCATAAACCGCAAACCCCAAGACCTTAACTAAACCACTGAAGCAAGGACCTCACCAGGCACCCAACTGTTCTTATGCCCCAAGCCCCAAGCATAGATCTGTGCACTGCCCTCCAAGGGTTCCCGAGCTCGAA
Organism: Symbiodinium pilosum; assembly: GCA_905231905.1. Taxonomy (NCBI): domain Eukaryota; class Dinophyceae; order Suessiales; family Symbiodiniaceae; genus Symbiodinium; species Symbiodinium pilosum. Next base: position 29,965 of record CAJNIZ010028891.1, on the reverse strand, counting down.
AACACTAACGAGGGGAGCGTATTTACCCCAACCCCTAATTGTGGCCATAGTTTAGTTATAGGGTCCTTACTATAAGGGTTGAGGGGATTGTAGTTTACCCCAATGCCTAGGTTTTGGACGCTATTCTGGCCCCAATTTAATTATAGGGTCCTGAAAGTCCGTATTATAAGGGTTGGAGCAGGCAAAATTCCCTCATTACATAAGCATACATAACCCAGAGGATTCTTGCTGCTCATCATAAGAACCATCCCAGCAACACTTCACAAGCCGTCCCACACGACCAAAGAACTTCAATCTCCTCAAACCTGAGACTTCTACCCCTAAACCCTGTGTCCTGAAGTCCGACCCCTGAATTTTGAACCCTAAGCCCCTACACCTAAACCTTAACACCTACTCCGAAAATCTGCGTCCCACTAAGCGCCACTGAGATTAGTGTAAGTTCAGGGCACCGAAGGAAGGGCAAATGTCATCATGGTCTGCTTGCGAGGCATTCCAGCTGAGGTACACCTCAGATCCCGGGGAGTTTCTTAGAAGATTTTGGGCTTAGGCTTTGGAGGATTTAGGGAACAGGGTGTAGGGTTTGGAGGATTTAGGCTTTGGGGTCTTCGGGTTCAGGGGGGTTAGGGACTCGCGTTCAGGTTTTAGAGGTCGATTTCAGGATTGAATGATTTGGGCGTCCAGGTTCCAGGGTAGTCAAAGGCTTGCACGAGTGGTAGGCAGGTGCCTTGTGTAGGAGATGTTTCCGGACTTCCAAACCCTGAGCTCTGTAGGAGCGGTTTCCGAACTGCTTGGAAAGCAACAGCTTATGTGTTCGCCGAGGTGATCCAAGAAAATGTGCAATTTTCACCAAGTCTCCTTAGGGTTATACCACATAAAAACATGTGAAAAAATCCTAAGGGGATATATCTCCCCTTAAGTAGATAGAATATGGGGTATATGGGATCTCATTATAATATCCCCAAAGCCATATTCTATCTACTTAAGTGAGACTTTAGAAGCTCAAAGGAGTCCAGGTCAGGAAGTCTATTTCCACCTCGGTTGCTCCGACTTGCCAAGAGACAGTGGCTCAGATGGTGTTCCAGGATAGTAATATTAGTAGTACCAGCAATAGCAATATCTTTTCATAAGAATAGCAATATTTGTAATAACAAATGTAATAGCAATATCAGTACGAAAAAATCAGAATAATAGTAATATTACAACAATAGTCATTGTAATAATGGGTAATTTCCTCGTGGGTACTTGGTGCACAGATAACCTTCCAGACGCTTTGCACTCCCACCCGGACAAAGAACTCAAGTTCATCACTTCGAAATGCAAGCTCTCTGTGTTATGATACCAGCACCCAGCATCCAAGGGAACAAGCAAGTGCACCCCACTGAAACTCAAAACCCCGAACTCTTAACCAAAACCTAGAGCCTAAACCCTTAATCCTGAATCTAACTAGTAATAGTAATGAAGATGGAAATAATTGTAGTAATACTACTTGTAGTAAGAATAATGCTAATAATGCTAATAACTGTGCACCCTACAGACCTTAGCACATCAAGCTAGGGACAGATGTCGCCGAGGGCAGGTAGGTGATGACAGGATTCGGTGGAGCGTCGCCTGGATGTGCGGAGTAATAGTAGTGCTAGTAGGAAAAGAGGTGTAAATAACCTCAACTGCTGTACCATTATCACCTGATGGGTGCATAACGCCATGCTTTCGATCCGTAGACCTTCAGTTTAACATGTCCTTTAGGGAGGTGAGTCCGAAGGGGGTAGGCTCTGGGAAGCCTTTCAGGTGGGGACTACCGGGGAGGATTACGGAGTGTTCGTGCAATCAATGCGGAAGTCGGTAGCCTGGATCGTAAAACGGGAAGCTGCTTGGATCCCGAAACGGGAAGCCGCATGCTACATAGAAGAAAAGGGTTTTGGCCGTGATACGCTAGCTAAAGGCTCCGAGTTCTGGAGGCTCGCGATACCAAAATTCTGTTCTTGCATATGTAGGAATGTAGGGTTGTATGTATGTATGTATGTATGCATGCATGTATGTATGTATGCATGTATGTAAGTATGTATGTAAGTATGTATGCATGTATGTATGTATGTACGTATGTATGTATGTATGTATGTATGTATGCATGCATGCATTAATGTAATGTAATGTCCTGACATATAGTTCTCTACAGCCTGTATGCAGTGTAGTCCTTATTTGAGCGAATTTCCAGGTTGGGGTTTCCAACGCCCTCTTCCCAACATACACTAGCTGGAAGCATGAGAAGTGCTGTCTAAAAAGGGAGCAACAAATATCAGGCGTAAAGGTTTGAAGTGTTGTGAACCCCCATCCCGCATCCATAGAACGGCTCAGGGACTTAGTCAGCATACGTATAGCCCCCTTATAAGCCATACGAAGCCGATGTTATCCCCAGCTGCTGAGTCCCACGACCCTTCAAGTAAACCGTGGTACCTTGCCTTTCGACCCCAACCCCCAAAACTTTAAGACCTTAAAACCCACACCCCAACCCTCAAAACCCTCTGCAGCTCAGAGGCAGGTCTCGGCACTGACCATCGCGCTCTGAGGTGACTCCCCTGCTGGCGTCACCACACTGACCTTCAGCCGGAACCACCTGTTCAGGGTTTGTAGGGTTTAGGGATTGTTGTTTACGGTTTGGGGCGCGCCCTAAACTGACCACTAGTTGAGCTCTAAATCTCACCCGTCACTCCCGCTGTCGCTGACACGGTGCTCTGTGGTTCATTGGTCGGTTCTAAACTCTCTTAGAAACTGAAGCCATGACTCCAGCCCAACCGATCACCAGTGATGAAAGAGCTGCCAAGGTTCCCTTTTCGGAAACTAGATGCACCTACAATTCCTCCAGTAGCATAACATCATGAAATTTAGCCCCCTGCAAACCCAACTGAACCTGGCAAACTTGTAAGTCCTTGTTCGGTTGCATTCTCGCTGTTTCTGACACATGGATGCTCGTCCCCGACGCGTCTAGGAGCTATAATAGCAGAGCCAAACATTTGAGAATTACTTGTAAGGGTCTCCTGTAATTCTTATACTTGCTGTAAACCGCCCTTACGCCAAAACCCTATAACCTGAACCCTAATCCGCCCTTATGCCAAAACCCTACAACCCAGTAATTAAAGGCGCCTACCTCTAAACCGGATACGTGTCGATTCGGCTAGCCGGCCTCTTGGAGGGAAGAGGATACAGCGAGTGTATGACTGTGTCCTTGGCGGCACGGATAATCTTAGGGCAGCCCTGAGGGCCCTATGTTTGGATGTTCTGGGCACCATCCCCCAGTTAAAAGCTCCACCTACACAGGACTCTTGGCATTGCTAAAGCAGCCGTGGCGACGGCTACGGCCCTCTACAACCGTGACTGTTCCCGCACTCACAAACTTTACTGGGTTCTTCCATTACCTAACTTAGAATTCCCTCGGTGTAGGTAACCTAGGTGTAGGAGCAGGAGCTCAAATGTGATGACCTCTTTGCCCAAGTTAAAGGCAGCTACCCACATGGACCAAAACCACTGCCACCCCCGCCACCTCCGCTAGCGCCACCACACCCGAGCCCACCGCCACCGCCTCCACCGCCGCCAGCGCCACCAGCACCAGAAAGGACATGCTGCGGAGACAAAAGCAGCCTAATAGGGACCTTAGGTTAAAGCTAGTTCAGGCCCTGAGAAAATGCGGCTTAGATTTCGGCCAGAATTTAAAAGACCCGGCTTTACTGTACAAGGCAAACATAAGCACCAGACTGCAAGTGTGGGTAGGGCAAAGACGTTTGAACATGAGGATGTTTCCAATGCCGAACGAGCTTCATTGTTCACGTCGAGAGCCACGTCCTTCAAGACATGTTTCTGGGGGCATGCGAATATACACGCTTTCAGTAAAGAGGAAGTATGCTTTCAGGGCTGATTTGTAGTGGTGCAGGTGCAATTTCGGTGAGGCCGACTTCGCCAAAAAGTGCCTGCCTCTCTCCTGCGTGCGGGTGAGATGGGCGCAGAATCCCAACTAGATGAATGCGGGACTCATCACACCGTGGAACCTTTGGCAAAGGACCCCCATAAACCCCAGGGTCCCTCACAGCCCTTTAGCTTTGGAAGTCCTCCATGCCAGCTGGGAGCTGGGCTTCATACCCTCACAAATTCCAGCACCATCTCCTGAAACCCCGCATTCCACTCCTCCTCTGCCTTAATTAAATCCCCTAAAAAACTACCTTCAGTGTCTGGCTACCCTGAGTCGGGATCCTAAAGTAAATTAAGGTCTATTCCTCGATAAAGCCGTTTTGGACTTTCAGGGAAGACTGCTGCACTTTGCAAGGAGCACTGCAAAGGTCCAAGCTTGTCTAAGGAGGGTAATTGCTGGATAGCCCATATAATATCAGACGTTCTCCACAAATCCCCAGGTGCGAATCTAAAATCTGTAGAGTCCTTTGAAGGTCCTTGAGGCTAATCGTTACTGAAGTCAGCGGCCCAAAGAACCCTAGCCTTCAACCGTGGCACGATTCCTTTCTTCTACTGAGACCTGTCCTCAGTGGCACAGCGTCCCAACGCAACCTCTGTCTACAAGCGCAGAAGCTTGCCCAACACCCTAAACCGTAGACCCAAGGTAATGTAGAATTATGTCAATTCCCATTTTAGGCCATTTTGGTACTATTCCCTACATAGACCACCATTTAGGGTGAGGTCCCGTGAGGTCGCTTTAAATTGCCCAGTAGACCATAAGCCGCAAAAACACGTCAAACCGGGGGTTGCCAAAAATCTATAACCCTACAATAACCCGCATATAGCCTCAAGATAAGAATATAACCCCAATATACTCCTAATATAACCCCAAAATAACACTTAGATAACCCTAATCTAACCCTAATCTAACCGCACCCTAATAGAAACCCAATCTAGCCCCAATCTAACCCTAAATAACCCGAATCTAACCCTAATTTAACCCTAAAATAACCCCCATGTAACCCTAATATAACCCTAATCTAACGCCAATGTCAACCTAATGTAAACCTAACATAACCCTAATCTAACCCCAACATAACCCAATACAACCCGAATATTTGACCCCAATATAACCTCAAAATAACCCTAATATAACCCCAAAATAACCCTAATGTAAACCTAACATAACCCTAATCTAACCCCAACATAACCCAATACAACCCGAATATTTGACCCCAATATAACCCCAAAATAACCCCAAAATAATCCCAAAATAACCCCAAAATAACCCTAATATAACCCTAATATAACCCTAATATAACCCCAAAATAACCCCAAAATAACCCAATATAACCCTAATATAACCCCAATATAACCCCAAAATAATCCCAAAATAACCCTAATATAACCCCCAAAATATCCCTAAACCAAAGAACAAAGCGGCTCCTGAGCCAGGAGTTCCTCGTGGAGGGTCAGATCTCCGCCCAGGCCGTCGTCCATGTAAATCCTGGCTTACTATAGGGGGTTGGGGTTTAGGGTTTAGGGCTCAGGGTTTAGGTTGAGAGTTTAGGGTTCACGGTTTAGGGTTCAGGGTTTAGGGTTTAGAGTTTAGGGTTCAGGGTTTAGGGTTCAGGGTTTAGGGTTCAGGGCTTAGAGTTCAGGGCTTAGAGTTCAGGGCTTAGGGTCCTAGATGATTGCAATATTATCTTGAGGTCTATAATTGCAGTACCCTATACCGGATGATGTAAGGAATCTAAGAGCATCGCATTGATAACTCTTCAGGCTTCTACAGTACTCAAATTACTTGGAGTTATAGTTTAGGGTACAGGAATTCAGGGTGGAGGGCTAATGTAGAGGATTTAGGAACTAGGCGTTAGGGTGGTTGTGAGAAGGGCTTTTGGGTACCTTTAGTAAAGTCTCCAAACAGGGACTCTAAGAATATGGTAGAAATGGAATGGCAATGTAATCGCTCTGGTAGGATATAAGCCCCATAAACCTAATATAAACCCCAATCTAACCCTAATATAACTCCCATATAACCCTAAACCCTGAACCCTAAACCCGTATATTCGGATATTTCTAGCATATTCCGGGGCTGTGAGGGTCCGAGCCGCCCGGTGCAGGGCCGCAAGTTGTCTACGGCTTCGGGTGAGACGGGTGCCGGGTCTGGGTTATGGGGCTTAGGGCTTAGGGTTTTGGGGTCTAGGGTCCGTGGTTGGGGGTATAGGGTTGAAGGTTTCCGGTTTGGGTTTGGGTTTTGGGGTTTAGGGTCTGGGCTTTGGGTTCAGGATTGAGGACAACAGGGAAGCGCTGGGATGCAAGGCTCCTAGAGCACTATGCATTAAATCTATGGCCCACATTCAACATTTCTTGGAAGGTGAGGGGGACTTAGTATGTTATTGATGGGGATAAAGTGAGTGATACGGATTATAGGGGCTATTATTGTACTTACTAGGTCCCCCTGATATCCCCTGACCCACCAAGTAAGTCCCGAAAACAAGCCTTAGTATCTTGAGCGGGACGTGCCATGTGGTGGCCTTCTCAGGTCCATGTCAGCCGGAGCTTTTTGTAAATTACGGGGTGCTTAGAATTAGGACTGGATGCACTCATATATTAGGGGAACGAAGAAAAATCCCATCTTCCGCGTACACCCAACATCGATGTGTATCATCCATCTCCATAATGAGATTTTAATACACAGCGTGTTCAACACGTTCCGTTCCGAAGCTTGGTTTCGAGAAGTCCTGGCAGTTGATGAGATGAGAATGAGACTGAGGGCCTAAAAGGGAACTTTTGGGGGGGTCTCTCTCAACATATTCCCCTTCAATTTACATCCCTAGGGCCCAGGGAGCACCCCATTTTTGAGAATTTCCTGCTTCTACACTTTTGCTATAGGCTTAACATGGGCATGTAGCATAGTAGATATGTCGGGAATCTTGCCCCAAAAGCCCTGAAGCCGGAACGTAAACCCTAAAACCTACACCTTTTCTGGCCCGAGTCCTGTAGCTTGTCAATGGTGCGCTGTAAAGGTTTGGCGTGGACCAGGTAAGCATGATCCTCGCTGGGGGATTTGGGGCGTTGACGGCTTTGGAAGTCTTAAAGCTTCAGGTTTCAGGTCGAGGGTTGTAGGCCTCAGTGTTCCAGGTGGCGGTATGCAAGGCTTTGGCATTTCACGTTCTAGTTTTGCCGCTTGTTGTCTTGAAGATTTTGGTGTCTGGGTGTAGCGGGAAGTCTTCTCGAACCGCAGTTCATTGATGACCACATGTGCAAGGGTTAGCGTCATCCTCGCGTGCCCGCTGTGGTAGCCTAGGCACATGCAGAATTTTCCAAACTGGGACCATTCCATTCATCAGAGCCCCAACGGAAGCCAGGTCACCTTCCTCTCTCCACTCTAGCTTACTTGTTTTTAGTAGGGAATAAGGGAAAATGATCCCCATATAATCCCTGTAGAGTATATTCCATATTCCCTACAAGCACCAGGAAGGTGCTGGGTTCCTTCTAATTAAGTTGTACCAAGACTCTGCCGGGCATCGGATGCTCGCACGGTCACCACCTAAGCCCAGACGATCGGATCATGCCCAAGAACCCCAGGCAACAGTTTAAGGTTGAAAGTATCGGCCCCTAGTATGGGCCCTTAACCCTGGGATCTTTATATACCTACTATATACCCTGTATGTACCGTTCAGGGTGCCTAGAATCCCCCGAAAGGGCCCAAGGGCCCATGTTAGGAGCCCATAGTTCTAACCTTAGGCCTAGCCTACATGCCTATAATTTAGGTCAATGCTAAACTTCTAAACCCCTCTATTGACAGTGGGAAAGATGTACTTTCATACACTTTCAAATGGGGTGCCTCGAGGTAGAGGGCGCCCAGGAACGTAAAGGACATCATATCTTTTAACAGATGATGCGAGGTCCTTGTCGCGGATTCCGTAAAGACTATTCTACACCCTTTGCTGTCAACTCTTCAATTCGGGGCCCCAGACCCTACAACCACAAAACCCAAAGCCTGAAATCCTAAACCCTATCTTCCTCTATCCCCTTTGAAGGCACCCTTAAGTGAAGCAAGTCTTTGAAAGGGGCCGGTTGCTGCGGCAGCGGAGCGCAGAACAGTGTGGCAGGTACGGACAGATCCTTGTTCCAGGAACTACGTGCTGGTGGTGAGTAGGGAATAAATAAGAAAGGGAATCCCTATATCATCCCCATATAATATATTCCCTTACTCCCTACTAACCACCAGTAAGACTGGGGGTCGGGGTTCAGGGTGTCATTTTCTGAGTTTGTGGCCTATGGACTCGCAGGGGAGATGCGCGGCGCTTGTAAAACGGTGAGCGCATCGATAGGGCTCTCTCTCCTCTGTCTCTGCTTTATGTACAAAACCCTTAATTGCACATATATATATATATAGTAGGTGTGTATTTACAGGTTGCATATGTCAGTACCCACTGTATAGGGGACTCGTGGCAATCACGCTTAATGACAGCGTGCTTGCAAATTGTGGAATCCATCCTGGGGCCCCCAATGGCTTCAGAGATTCAAGTATAAGGGTATACAACCATGCATAGATGTGTGTAGATACAGATACGTATAGGTGCGAGGTCGAGGTATAGGTTTAGACACTACACCTAAATACATGTACAAATACAGATTCAAACTTAGATTCGGGTATAGATACAGGTCTAGATATATGTAAAGGGGGTTTGGTTGGGCATTGGATTTTAGGGTCTGCGAGGTCTGCAAGGCTGGAAATGCCCATACTTAGAACAAGGATGGCTTGTCACAGAAGACATCCGAGCTGTAGTCTCAGCTTCTCAAAGGGGGTTATATAGGGGATTACATAGGGGACTATTATAGGGCCTATTGAGGGGGATACGAGGAGTTTAGACTATGGCTCAGCTGATTGTGGGCATAGCCGGATTGCCCACTTGTGACCCCCTCCTTTGCTCCTGCTGGAGGGTCGAAACTCCAAGGCTTAGAATGTCACAGTCTCACTGAAGGCCAAAGGAGCTAATCTCCCTACCCCGAAATCCCCAAACCTAAATGTGACTCTAAATCCCTTATAGCCCTGACTCTCCCCAACCCCAAACCCCCCAAGCCCTGACCCATACATGAAACTCGAAGCCCGAAACCAAGAAACCCTACCTTCCTAAATCCACCAAGCTTCAAAAAACCTCCCAAAGCCCCAAACCAACCAGAAAGCGCCAGACAGCCCCTGCCAAGCCCTTCCCTTGCCTCCGCCTAGCAAGGAAGGAATGGATACTTATAGTAGCTTTTATATACCTCCCAATTTCCCATTTCTTTTCCAGTCCTTCGGTCCCTCCTATTAACCAGCGGTAAGTAGCCCCCCAAAAGAACTTAAACCCTGAACTTTAAACCATAAGCCCTGTAGCTATAGTGTAAACTCCTAGTATCCCCCTTCATAACCCCTCAAAGTAGTCCCTATATATCATCCCGAGATACACCCCCTTCAAGGAGTTTAGACCCTAAATCCTAAACCCTATAATCCCCTATATAAGCCTTATATAATCCCCTATGTAACCCTCATATAATCCCCTATATACCCCCTATATAATCCCCTATATAACCCGTATATAATACCCTATATAATCCTTGTATAAACCCCTATATAACCTGTAAGTGTATATTATCCCCTATATAACCCCCTTTAAGGAGTTTAGACTACAGCTCAAATCCTCCCGAGGTTCACCAGAGCCGGAGGCTGCGCTCAGGGAAACCTTTGGCCGGGCCACAGTGCTTGGAGGGTCGGGGGAACTTAGTAAGAATTGGGATTATATTGGGGTTGTATTGGGGTTCTATAGGGGTTATGTAGGGGATGGAAAAGAAAATGGAAGCTGCTATACATTATTTAGGGTTTAGGTTTTAGGGTCAGGGGGACTTAGTAAGTAGGTTAATAACCCTTATAATCCACATAGTAATCCTGGTTATCTCCATTACTAAGCTGCTTACTAAGTTCCCCTGACCTTCCAAGTTATCTTATACCACTTGTAGTCCCGTTGTAGTAGAAAGAATATGGGGTATATGTGTATTTTATTATGATTCTGGGGAAGTCCGTTCTATCTACCTAAGGGGGTCTAGACGCACTGTCGATGAAGGTGGGCTTGGGTTTCCCCTGTTTTGGGGGTTGGGGTTTGGGGTACAGGGTTTATGTCCTCAACGAGCCTTCATCAGCCCTTAGCAGCCGCATGTAACCCTTCCGTAACCACTACCTGTAGATCCCAGATTTTTTGGACTGCTGTTAAGGAACTTAAGTTAAGTTACCATAATAAGGAAACCCGATTCTTTGCTGTATACCCATATTTTTATAACTGGTAACTTGATTTAGATTTCTTATCAGCCCCAGATTTGAGTGCACGTGGGTGGGGCAGGATTTCTACTATCAGCAGGAGTCTCTGCAAAACCTGGTGGCCTCACACCACCTATTTGGTCTTTAGCGGCTTAAAGTCAGGGATGTTCGGGATCGTGCGAAACTTTCAGATCCCAAAAGTAAGTGGCATTTCCCAGCCTTTCAGCCTCAGCGCAAGGGTCCCAGACCCCAATAATGGCCTAAACTGCTGGCGAGTACATGATACTTGCCTGCGTGTCTCGGGACTCTTTGCATCATTGATGCGTCGCCGTGAGGGTTCCCCCTCCCTAGTGTCAGCCAAAGACCAATCGAGTTGGACAATGAGTCTTCAATAAGAAGGTTCTTGATACCCCTAATTCTCCAACCACTAGAATAAGGATCCTAGAAGAATCATGCCATACGCCATAATCATTAGGTTTTCTCTTTTGCGGCTGAGGAAATCAAAGCTGAATCCCCCTCACGATAAGATTTGCAGATAGGTTTGAGGTCGCTTGCTGTCAAGAGTGGCAAGCCGTCCTTCATACTTATCGTGTCTCCCCTGATTCCTTATCCGGATGCTATTTGAAATGGGAGTTTCCCAAAATTAGGGATCCCTTTCTGGAGCTCCTCATAGTGAGCATCATAATCTATCGGGTCTATATTGGGGTCCCCTTTTCTATGGAAACCCATGTTCCTACTCGATTGTCTTTGAATCCCTAACCATCAAGGTACTGCAAATAAGGAACTTGCACTGCGCACGGTTTGACAGTAGATCGTCAACAGTAAAACCAATGGCTAGCCTATACAGTAGGAATCACTGTGTTGTGCGGGTCTTGGGTGGTGCAAGATTTCCTTGATGCACCGGCCCCGATTCCGAACCTCAAAACATAAACCCTGCCCACTGCACTGCCTGAGCACTTTACAGGCACTGAAGCCCAAACCCTTTATACCCGAAGACCCTACACCCGAAATCCTAAACCCCCAAAACCTGAAACAGGCCTTCATGTAGATATAGCCGAAGCTTTGGTCGACTATCGTAGGATTTCCGTCGCCTGGCCAAGAGAACCCGAGCAGAACACCCAACAGTTGGATTCATAGTTTTTCAGGGTTTAGGCTTGGGGTACATGTTAGTTACTACAGCAGTACAAGGTTTCGAGATCACCCTTTCTTGAAGCTTCTACATTTCTCTTGCCGGAGGTTCGGCTGAGGGTTGAGGACTCAACTTACAGGGATTCTGGGCTTAGGGATTTAAGGTAAATAGTCCCCCCTTAAGTAGATAGAATATGGGGTATATGGGGATCTTATTGCAATATACTCAGCCATATCCTATCTACGCAAGGGGGACTATAAGGTTTTTAGTTTTTGAGTTCATGGTGCAGGAGCACAGGGGTTCTTGTGGAAAGGGCTGGCTAGGTGCAGAGTGAAGGGATTGATAGGCACAAGACGCTTGGCGGGTATGTTTTACGAAAGACTAATGTTCTCTTTAGTAGAAATATGTAATTACATGAGAGGATAGGATATGACCTGGCCATAATCCAGGCTTTCCTTACCTTCCCTACCCCGAAACTCCAAACCCCCAAAGGCTACCAAATAATCCCAGTGTCCGTGTCATTCTCCGCTAGTTTTTTTCCGCTGTTAAGCTTCTGTCTCCATGCAACCCCTACATGAGCCATAGTCTGAACTCCCAGTTGCCCCCTTAATAATTCTTGCAGAAGTCCACTATATAATCCCTTATAGAAGCCCCATTCAGGAGTTTTGACTATGGCTCACATCCCTGCATGACAGGACGCGTTGGCTTCAGGTCCACCACTGATTTCAAAGAAACAACATGTGAGCTATAGTCTAGACTCCTTAAAGGAGGTTATATAGGGGACTATATGGGGTTCCTATTGCAGGGCTTAGTATCAACTTTTGCTTACATGTGATTGAAGGAGCCCTCCCTGATCAAAGTATATCGCGGTGTTTGGCCAAATATCTTCATCGAAGCCCAACAACTTTCCAAAGTGCAAACCCCTGAACACTGACCCGAAACCCACACCCTGCAACACTATAGTCCCCCTCAAGTAGATAGAATATGGGGTATGGAGATCTTATTATACTATACCCAAAGCCATATTCTATCTACTTAAGGGGAACCCTAAGCCCAAAACAAAAAGAGGCTGACTTTGAAAAGGCGCGATCGAGCAGAGCGTAGTCCGGAGTCTGGCTGCAATCATGGTCGTACCTCTGCTCAGGATGTAGGAACATTTGGGGCCATAAGCATGCTTTGGGTTTAGGGTTTAGGGAGGAAGGGGTAGAGCTTCAGGGGTTAGCATGGGATCTTGGGGTTTAGGTCGACTGAGGGGGTTTTGACCGCCCTTCAGCCCTAAACCCTGAACCCTAACCCATGCGCTGAGGGTCTGCCACTGCTGGCGCCTTATTGCTGGAACTACAGCCCCCCTGACCTAGATGGAAAATGGACTTGCCCGTTATCATGATAAAACACCCATATACTCCACTAAAGGAGGACTTTACACCAAATGGATTCAGAGTTAGGAGCATTGTTCGAGTGACTTCTATCTCAAGTAGCCCGAGCCTCTGCCACATTCTTCTCTGGTCACAAGCGATGAATACTGCCAATGAATCCAGCACCAGCGCACAAAGGAAGTTAGACCGCCTTCCATCGTTGTAAGCTGCTTGTTTCTTGTGCAAATCTTTCCCCAGAAGACAAATCATTTACGTGCTACGTAAGCTGCAGCAGAAGGTTATACACGTGCTGAGGAAAAGGAAGCCCATCATGCAGGTAACTGGGCTTCCACCCTGAGCTCCTGAACCCTGAATACCTGAACCCAAAAACCCACCCCCCAAACCCTGAAAGCCCCGAAACCCGCAAAACCTTAAACGGAAGACGCCAAGACTAGGTATACCTTGGACCTACTTGGACATTCGTGGAGAATCAAGAGAAGGGTTGCAGGCACCTCACGCATAAGTTATCTGGTTCCTTGTTGGGATATAATTTTAGATCGATAGCTTCACATTCTTCACTGATAGGGCTTCACATTTGGGGATTTTCATAAATGGGGGGTCCCAATATAGACCGCTGCTGCCCAAGAGACGCGTAGCCTCCAGAGCTACTAAGCACCTCTGCGGCAAGCGGCAAGAGGTTCTGACTTTGGGGCGATGCAAGGTTTACGGCTTAAGGTTTTAGACTGCAGGCTTCATAGAGCTTAGGGACATGAAGGTCCATGTACTTTACATGACCGAAAAATGTCTTGGATCATAAGGGCATTATGGCGCTTCCAGTCTGTGAGGATTACTTTAAAAATGCTCATATGTTTGGCCCAACTTGCTGGCGGCCTGCGTCGGAGACATCGCGTTGGGCCAGCCGCGGTCATCGGCCGTGATGTAGAGGTTGTAGTCCGGCACGTCAGCTCCGTCGCCTTGGAAGAGGGATTCAAGTTGAAGCACATATGATTTTTAGAGGTCTCGTGTTTTTGTGGGATTTACCATTCTGAGGGTTCAGACTTCCTCGGGAAGAGGTTGTTTTGGGGATTAAGCTTTTAGGCTTTGGCTTTAGCGGTCTCATCCCAAAGAACCTTCATCAGCGTCGTAGCTGAGGGTGAAATGGCAGTCCCAACTTTTCAGAGGCCCCGGCCCTCCCCGCTTTTAAAGATGTCTGAGGGAAAGGAAGGAAGTGAATGGAAGAATGGCATGTAGGTAACATGTTCGGGGTTATATGGGGGCTTCCCAAAATTAGGAGTACCTTTTCTTGGGGTCCGTATAATAATGACCATAGTATTTTGGGGTCTATATTGGGATCCCGTTATTTTGGGAAACCACCATAATATAGGGCTTGGGTCTACTATGGGCTTTTCCAACCACCAGGAAGAATAAAGACCAATTACGCCCCAAACCCTTCAACCCTTACCCCTACACCCCAAAACCCTACACCCTATACCCACAACCTTACCCCTACACCCCAACCCTCTGCCCTGAACCAAGTGGCTCCACTGCCGGTTCTGCGTCAGCGAAGAGAAGCCAATCCGGAGGATGGAGCCATCCGAGAAAACATAGGACGGAGGGTCCGGCGTTTCTGAAACACCTTCTGGGCTCGTACGGAACTTAAAAAGTGTTGCCACATTGCGGGTATATGGTGAATCATGAGGTTCAGGGTTTTGGGACAGGAACCCAGCCTTGCGCAGGACTTACTTGGCGTTGAAGGGAGAGCTGGCGAATGTATGTTTAGGTGGCCTCATTGATCATGGGTATTGTCTGCTGGATATGTAGACAAGGTTCTATGGACAAGCTTCACCACCAGCCTGACTGCTTTGACAGTTTCAGCCACTGTGGGTTGTAGGGTTTAGGGATTTGGGGCAAGGGATTCGACTGAGACTATGAGGTCTCGGCCTGGGTGTGTTCGAGCAATGTCTACTTTTGTGGTTGAGCTAGAGTAGTATGAAGGGAACTCGAATACCCCAAAATACAATAATGGCGCCCATGCATGTCTAGTATACCCAGCCAGGATTGACAAGGAATGCTGGCCACAAATAAGGGTACCGCGCAGGCAGTATGACTTTCGGGGGGTGTAGCGGGATGTTGTTGGGAGATCTATGAGCATTATTCTACATCTTACATGAACAGAGAGGAATAGTTTCGCTGGTCTGGTCTGGCAGCCAGGCAGAACATGCTTGGGGGCGTATATGAGGTTATAAACTGATCTAGATCTTCTCTGCTTATAGCCCTAAACCTTCACAAGCCCAAACCCCCTAAACCCTTATAGGCCCTAAACCCTACATTCCCAAACCCTGCAAGTGAGATCTTGCAGCTGCCTGTGCTCATGTTCACCTGCCAGCCCGGATCTGGAGAAAGGCCGGACTCCGTGATCCTGGGCTTCAAGCCTAAAATGGGCTTCCTAGGGGTTCTATGAGGGTATATAGGGCTAAACCCTAAACCCCAAATAGGGATGAATATGGTTTAGGGTTCAGGGTCTATACTCCCCCGAACCAAAATGCAAGCCCCAAAGACCATTGTTCGATTAAAAGAAGTCCACGACTCATTGGGGGGAGCGTAGGCTATAATTCTACATGGAAGAAATGTGTATGGATGTATATACACATATGTGCATACATATACGTATGCATTATATATGTACATGTGTGTATATATAGATATGTATAGACGGACAGGCATCTGTCATCATTAGAGTTTTCAATGCTTTGAAGAAAAAGTCTAAGGACAATACAGTTCCACACCTTGTGTGCTTGTGCTTGCTCCAACTCCTGAACCTGTAGAGCCCCATCAGTTTCGACCCCAAAGCTACTCAACTTATGAAGACCTGAGACTGGAAAACAGTGATCCTCCGAATAGGAGTCCTTCTGCAAAAGCAGCAGTGCAACATGGCAGCAACCCCAAAAGAACCAGAACCTGAAAGACTTTAAGCCCTTGAGAACCCCCCATCCCTCAGCCCGATATAGTCCCTTATGCAAACCATGCAACACCTTTACACGGCCCACAATCCTAAACCCCAAACCCTACCTAGAAGAAGTCCCAGTATCGCTTGAACTTTGAAGGTGTAGGTGTGCCAAGCCATGAGACCTGTGACCTCACGATGGCTAAGGTTCAGGGTTAGGGGGGTTTAGGGTTTAATGAGGGTGTAACGTTTAGGATTTAGTGTCCGCAGGGATCTTAGGGCAGGATTTAAAGTTTGTGCGGGAGATGAATCGTGTGGATGAGTCGGTTAATCTCCACTGGCAAGCCCAGCGCACTCTAATTCAGGATGCTCATTTCTTCGCCTAGCTGTCAAGTTCCTCTATGTACTCCGGCAGCGATCTACCGAGGTACTGTAAGGTGTTCTAAGCCTTATAGGCTCCAAATCCTTGTGAGAGATCTTCTGTTGGTGTAAGTCCTTTGGGGCATGAGGTATTGAGGGCTAGGACCTTACTTAATCTAAGGGCGGAAGTATGGGCCCTAACGTTTGCTCACAATCCCAGGGTCCCTATACACCTGGGACATACATCCACCGGACCTACGGAGTTAAATCCCCACATGAGCTATAGTCTAAACTCCTTAAAGGGGGTTTCAAAGGGGATTCCGTAGGGGACCATTATAGGGGTTACTAAGGGGGATACAAGGAGCTTAGACTATAGCTCACATCACAGCCTGATACTTCCAGCATTCGACTACACCCTAAACCCTCAAGGTGTTCGCCGGCTTTCCTTTCATGGGAAACTTATTGTTCCAGTGGGCAGTTGTTGGGGGAAAAAGGTGAGGGCATAGATGCTCAGAAAAGGGTTTTCGGTGGTACAGTCTACTAGAGTTTTATGACAATGTTAGGGTGAGGATCTGCGCATGTGAGGCAGGTTGGTGGATTTGGAGCAAAACGCCATCAATCCTCAATACACATGCTTTTGAACCCGCAAGCCGCACCCTACACCCCAAACCCTGGCCAACA
This sequence comes from Symbiodinium pilosum, assembly GCA_905231905.1. Classification (NCBI taxonomy): domain Eukaryota; class Dinophyceae; order Suessiales; family Symbiodiniaceae; genus Symbiodinium; species Symbiodinium pilosum. Next base: position 13,259 of record CAJNIZ010028891.1, on the reverse strand, counting down.
ATGCTCATCATCCCTCTATCGGGTAGTTTCCACACATCGGGGGAACCCAATATAGATCCCAAAATGTAGAAATACTCCTTTTTATTGGGACGTCCCAATGATGTACCCCTAATTTTGGGAACCCCATCTCACCCCGAGGAGGGCATGAAACCATGGTCATGGTTCATCTTCAGAACCAACTTCTAGCTTAAATCGAGCCTCCCGCAAGTTACCCAAAAGGCGGCCTAAAGAGACCAAGGTCTTTTCAAAAAGGGGGCTGTATGGTGATGCATATGAATTTCGGGGGAACTTTGAAGTACAGCCATTAACTGCATCTGGGGTGAACTTGCACTGATTTGCTCTAACTGAATTGCAGCGAAACTTGCGGTCAAGCTGCATTGTAGCGTGGGTGAATGGTGGACACTTCTATAGACTTTTCCTCCACGAGCCCATCATCTGTGAAGTGCGCATAGGTCCTGGATTGGAGTTTCGGGTTCTCGGCATATGAGCTACAGCCAATATTTGCGGAAATGGAAACTGGGATTATATAGTAGGTTATTTGGATGAATCTTTCCTAGATAATGAATGGACATGAGTTTCTACTCATGAATATCTGTGGGACTGTACGAAACCACCAAGGGCGCTCCTACGTCCACTTCCTTGCTGAGTCTACTGCTCATATAATGTAGCAGCCTGAAGAAGTAACCGACTCGAGACTCGATCATCGCAGTCGTAGACTATGCGCCAGAACCCTACTCTAATTGGTTGGCGCAATGCCAAAAATAGTAAAACCCAAGCTCTCAAAACCCCATTCTAGTTGTTTGGGCCCTGCAGTAGAACGTTGAAGGCTATCAGCTACGGGCCCGGGAACTTGTCTACGTTTGTGCTTCAGTTTTGCGGGTTCCAGCATGTGAGCGACCAGGTTTAGAGTTTGCAGGTCGAGGCCCCTAATTACGGAACCACATTTTAAACCGCAGAACTACAGTTCAGGGTACCAGCAACCATGCTGATGCTCATCATCATCATCACCATCATCATCATCATCCAATTGTAACCCAACTTGTAACTCCAGCTGAAATTTCCAGAAGTTGTTCTTCACGCTCTCGGCCCCCTAAGCCAGCAACAGCGCATGCACCTTCGAGGCCACATGCCCTGGCCAGCTACCTACCCTCCCCGGAACTAACATGAAAGCCCCCAAAAAAGGCCTAAGAAGACTCAGGTCCCTTTACGATTCGGCTGTTTGGGTTTCCATGTGATCTTGGGGGAGGGTAAGCATCTATTTACATCAGAGAGGGGGCTTGTCAAGAAAGACTGCCTCCCCCTTGTGGCTACATGATACTGATACTGTTGCTACTTAAATCCTGCATGCCCTTAGTATATAGTACCACAATTCCCAAAGGTAGAAGGTACATAGGGTCACGGGTCATGCAGGATGTCCAGAACCTTCTATAACGCCAAAGGCAGTCTTGAGAGCGTCTTGCATGTTCGCCACTTGGCGGGAGGTGGGGTGAGGTTGTCTTAACTAGGCTGCCTTACAACACCTATGGCATGTTGAGGTTTAAAGAGCAGGCCTTGCGGTGCTTCAACGCTCCATGGAGAACATAAGTCTAAACAGCGAGACATATATTGGAGAACGTGTGGAAATCTTGGACTTCTACAGTCAAGACGCTATATTGCTAGAGACTCAACACCATTTGGCAATAAAGTTGGGCATTGAGACATGGCGCCTAAACCAGAAGCCCTGCTACATGTACGTTCAAACTGGAATCCATGCAAAAGGAACTTCCAAAAATCTTGAAACCTGCGCGTGCATGTCAACAGAAGCCAAGCATCATAATGTGCCCGAGCAGAGTTGCATTGTGAAGGTCAGCGGGTTGGAACTCGAGAAGGATGGACGTGATGTCACTACCGACCTGTTCGATACAGTGCGGCGAACAGGTAGGTGCGCGCATAATTTTATGCCGGGGAGTCTAGGTGGGACAACTGCAAGCGTAACGAGCTCCCCAACCCTACCCCGCCGAAACTCTGTCTGAACCCCTCCACCTAAACCTTAAAGCCTTTGTCCCCTAAACCCTTAACTCCCTTCTCTCTCTTTCTCTATCTCCCCCCTCCCTCCCCTTCCCTCCCTCCCCCTCTCACTCCCTCTCTCTCTCTCTCTCTCTCCCCTTTCTTATGTTTCTTATGCATGCATCATATAGGCATGTGCACACAGACACAGCGCCTCTTAAGGCCACCTGCTTCACCCACTTCGAGCTCCTCCCCAAACTAATTATGCCTAGACCACAGCGCCCAGAGTCGCCTGCACCGGTGCCGGTTGCAGGCCGGGCGGGAGGCTGCAGCGCAGTGCAACTCCGTTGGAGGCGGGGCCTGGCGCAGGGGCCACTCGAAGGGTCCAAGTACCTACATTGGGTTGCAGGATTTGGGTATGATTTTGACAGTCTAAGATGGATAAGGGGTCAACGTCTAGGGTGCAGGAAGGTTTGGGATTAGGAGTAAGGTTGTAGGGCAAGTTTGCGGGGCTTTTGGACCGAGATGACGGTCCTCATACTAACTCTTGGCACTACTTCGTAAGTAGGTTAATACACGGGATTTGTTGTACTTCTTATGAACTTGTGAGCGTGCTTACTGAGACTTGCTGAGTCCCCACAACCTTCCAAGAACAGTGTCTGCTTGAAAAGGCGTCATGTGTAGGAACTTGAGTAGAAGAGAGCTTTAGGGTACATTCTACCATAATTGCGCAAGGGTTGGTAGGAAACAAGCACAAATACTCATGTTGGTAACGATCCAGGCTTCTACATTATCTCTAGTGCATCTTCACAGCTTGGTCAGCGTATGGGCAGAGCTTCTTCCAGTTCACCCTCACTCCCTTCTGCACGCACAGCCTCGACAGCGAATGCCAGAGACTACTACGGCACATGCCAGGAACGATCCTGCACATTGCGTTGACGATGCCTTGCGAGTGAGACGCTTATTCCTTCGAGTCATCCAAATCACCCAAGTCCCCTTCCACGGTTGCCAACCCCACGTTGACGCAGTGCACAAGAACCGATCCCGCAAGATCTTGGCTGAACCCATCAGCCGTGCTGAAAAAGGTAGCAAGATGTGGAACTGGCATCCTTGCACCACAGCAAACAGCTAGGGTTATTAAGGAAGTCTCTAGAGTGAGGATTCAAAATTCAAATGCTTGGAGTGTATATACGAGGGACCCCCAGAATCGCCCACTTTACTTCGACCGAAAGCTCAATTTAACGAATGACATGGCAAACTTCATCTGCATGTGCTGAAGATATAGAGGTATGTTCTAGGTCGTTTGGATCAAGCTGGCTTGCAAGAACCCCAAACCCTGAACTTTAAACAAAACAGGAACCAAGACAAGTCATCAAACAATTGAGCTACGTACTTAGGTTCAGGTTTGCTTGAGTCCCATATGGTATCTCCCATAAATAGGACGACCCCAAGACAGGCCCCAAGCACACTAGAATCCTGATCATACCCTAATTTGGGAATCCCCATATCTTGCTTCTGTTGGAGGGTTTGGGAGACCATCGAAATCCCCAACACCCCCAGTTTCCATGTTATTTACAATTTTCTTTTCCATTTAATTCTCCATTATCGGGACAATGTCCCTAAAAGCCCTAAACCCGAACACAGCATAGTAGTTTGCGTTGCGTTTCCATTCCCCTACATACCCCTAAATATCCGCGTATAACAACCCTACATATCTCCCTGGTACCCTGATGGCAGAACAAAGGGGCTGAAGAGTCGGTGAACTATGGTTTATGTTTGCAGGGCAGGGTTTCAGGCAAATTCAGCTTTTGAAGTGAGGGGTTAAGGGTTCATTTTGGGGTTTATGGTTTGGGATGACTAAAGCTACAAGGCAGGGACTCTCCGAAAATGCTTTTCGATTCCGTCCTGATTTGGAGATACATATGTACCATTGTCTAAACTCCTAGTATCCCCCTTAATAACCCCTATGGTAGTCCCTTATATAATCCCCCATATAACCCCCCTTTAAGGAGTTTAGACTATAGCTCATATGTACCCTAGACATCTGGACTTGCGGATGCCTTCGCCCACGTCATTCACGGCTGCGACGCGGAGCCAAAACGCCACTGCGACCTGCTCGGCATTATTTGGGCTATAATATAAGCTCATAGTACCCCCTTAATAAGGCCTTTAGTCCCCCATATAGTCCCCTGTATAGCCCCCTTTAAGGAGTTTAGACTACAGCTCACTTGGGTAATGAGGGACTCTTGCCTACCTCCAACCTCGAAATCAGGACCCTCCTATTATCCTATGATGCCTACTGGATCCTCAGCACGGGTTGGGCCAAAGTCCCACAGTCATTGGGGGTCCTAGACGAGGCAACGGTGTTTGAGATGTTCCCAAAAAACCCAGAAATCGACATCCGCCGAAGTCAAAACACGCCGGACATCTCGGAAATTCCCTAGGAAGCCTGCAGAAGCTGCAGGCTTCACATGCCTGTGTCTTATTCCCCTCCCCATTATATGCAACTGCCCACCCCCGCTGACATTAAGCATGCCCATGATATTATCTTATACCACAATGGAGAGTATCTAATATTAGGGGGATAGGGAGGTTTACTGCTAGGTGGAAGGGATTAGATGAAGCTTGAAAGAAAAGGCCCGCACTCTAACCCGGACACCTGATTAATAAACCCCCTCCCCTTAATAGGGAGTGTAGTCGGGATCCTAATTTTAAGGCCCTTAAAACGCGGGGGTTTATTAATTAGGGGTCTACGTTTTCCTGAATGTTCTTCCTACTGGGGAAGGAGGACACAAAAACTATACCTCTCTCTCAGCCCTGAACTCCTACAAGCTCTTAACCCAGAGCCTGATAGATCCTGCATGCTCTGAACCCAACCTCCAGAAAGCTTCTATTGCAAACCGAAATCCCCGATAATCCGTAAATCCGAATACCACAGCAAGAGTTAGAAAAGCTTCAACATCAGTGTCCCTTAATCCTCCTATTTCCTTGCTCCGACCCTCAACCGTAAACCCTCAATCCCATAACCCTATGCCCGGAATCTAAACCCTAAATCCTAAATAGTAGCTTCCATTTTCTGTCCCATGATTCCAATACATCCCCTATATATATCCCCTCAAGCCAAAATCCTAAAACCCTCGAATCCTACAAGTCTCGTATTTCTGGCCCTTGCCTCATTGACCTCACATGGGAGCGAGACGTTGCGGGCAGTTGCTGCCAACTCGGCCTCAGAGCCACATAGGGTTTCCCAAAATTAGGGGGTACCTTTTAAAGGGGGTTTATAGGGATTATATAGGGATAATGGAAAAGAACATGGAAGCTATAATTTAGGATTTAGGGTTGAGGGTTTCCCAAAATTAGGGGTACCTAGTATAATGGAGAATCAAATGGAAAAGAAAATGGAACATGAAATGGAAATTGGGTTTATATAGGGGATTATAGGGATTAGGGTTTCCCAAAATTAGGGGTACCTTTTTGGGGGCATAAGGAGATTCCAGTATCTTGGGGCCTATATTGGGGTCCAACCAGTAGGGAAAGTACCAAATGGGTCTGCTTCAAATTCCCATGATAAGGGCACCAGGTTTGTGGCGGGGGTGCATGACCCTAACTATGCCATACTACCATGATTCCGAGAGTTCAGATACATGGGAGCAAGTCGGATTTTGCCAATCAACCGCAAGTACAACTTGTGCTACAAGTGTAGATAAGTGCGGCTATGTAAGTTCTATACCTTGTACCCTAAGCCCTAAACCCTAAAGCATTGTAGTTCTTACACTTTAAAGTCTTGAGTGCTGCAGGCTGCAGGTGTTCCAAAATTGTATTGTTTTCAATTTGGGGTTCAGGGGTTAGCCGGACTTTTTGTTTGGTTTCGGGGTAGTAGGGGGTGGAGGGGGTTCGTTTTCAGGGCTTCTAGAGTTAGAGCGCGCAGGGCGTGTTGGCCATCTGAGGCTGCATGGGCCTAGCACTGTAAGATGTTTGCCCTAAACCCTAAACCAGGGTTTCAATTCCCAATTTAAGGCAATTTTGGTACTATTCCCTATATAAACCACCATTTAGGGTGAGGTCGGTTTAAGTTGCCCAGCTAAACCCTCCAAAGGGTTATCAGAGTCCATGGTTGGCACTTTAGGTTTAGCTTTGGGGGTTCACTCGGAGGGTCGGGTGTGCGTAGTAAGTAGGTTGACAATGAAGATAGCCGGGGTTTCTAAGAGGCCCAGAGGTGTTATAAGTATGTTTACTCAATGCCCCCACCCCTGCAATTTTGTGTGGTTGTAACAGTCTTCGATATCTACATAAGGGTAAGAGGTGGACTTCTAACGGAGGCTGCCAGAACGCCTTTCGCAACAAATCGGAATTCTACGGCATGCGAACGTTGTCTTCCGAGAGTAGGGTCTTGATTGGGTTGTAGGAGTTTAGGGTGCAAAGGCGGGTAGTTTCCAGCTTATTTCTCATTATTGCTATGTCATCCCTATACAACCATGATATAATCCCTATATGAAAATGGGTTCTGGGGGTTGGAGTAAAAGTCGTAAATCCCCAAAGCCCCAGCCTAAACCCCCATGAGTATCCCTACAAACCGTTTAACTCAAAGGGTCCCTCGGGAAGGCAGGATGAGCTGGCTAAAGCTTGAACCCTGAAACCTAAACTGAACAAACTTCCTGGTTCTTAGCATGACATATGTGATGCTTTTGGGGAATATGTATATAGGGATTATCTCCCCTTGTCGCCTACTCGCCTACTAAAACCCAGCAAGTAAACTGAACAAGTTGAAGCCCAAGATGCGGAGTGGTTGCTGTCCCAGTTCACGCCATCGGAGGACTTGTACACTCTCCAGGCCTTGGCAGGTTTTTATTTTAGGGGCCTGAACCATGGAAGAATGGAAGAGGAGGTGATTTTAGGCGTGAATGGCTGGGTTGGCCCCGAAAGTCTATAGGGTCCCTGATTAAAGCCATTAGGGAAAATATTAGATATCCCAGGGGCCTACCCAGATGAGGATCCTAATGTAGGGAGGGCACCATTTTGTTAATTGTTCAGGTTCTTACATTACGGCCACATATCTGGCTTGTCCTAAGATCCTTTGGAATCAAAAGCCACCTTACACCCTGAGAATACAACTCTACCCTCATAATGAGGAGCAGTCAAAGTTAATCACATGCACATGCAGCAGCAACCTACAAAACACCAACATAGCTTTAACCCTGAAGACACGAAACTTGGGCAAGCAATTACTGTAATCACTACAGGATTACACAGACCGTAAGCCCTAGACTCTAGCAGCACTGAACTAAGACTGGGCTGGATCCCTCCGTCCTTTAACGAGGGAATGGATTTTCAATAGGAACTCCTAGAATCCGTTGCCATTCCTTGCTGAGGACCAGGTAGAATGTCGTCCTGCTCAGGGACCCTCTTCTGACTGCAGCAGCACCCTGTATTTATTTTGGGGGGCACGTGGCCACAAAATTCAACAACCTTGAAAAATGTATCAGGAATCAGCGCATGAAAAAACTCAGCGCCAAGACCAACCAAACATTTGAACAGTCGGGACCAGCAAGCACATACCCCAAATCCTCGTGTCTCTTAATTGTGATCCTTCAGCGCTGTAGATATACCGCACACGCCTTTTTTGCGACTGAGCTGCGGTAATGGCTGTGCCGCCAAGGGCCTTCTCCTGTTCTTGCGAAATTCTCTGAAGGCGTTCTGGCTTCAGGGTTTAGGCCTTGGGCTCTACGGTACGTTCAGTGTGGGGCAAGGTTCCGTTTCGGAGTTCAGCATTTCAGGCGGGCCCCCAACATACTGAACTCAAAAGAGGACCCAGTAATTTGAGAAATCTCATCACAACCTCTTGCAAAAAACTCTTGCGTTGATTAGTGCTGCCTAAGCCCTTTAGAAAGTATGCCAAGCGATCTCGGGTCAATGAGCTGAGCCGGTCATGAAACAAGGTCAGGGGATATGGTTCGGGGCTTCAGAATAAGCTCCTACTTCTGCATTCCGGCTATACTGGGACTAGCTCTTTCTCCGAGGCCCTAGTATGAACCCAGTATCCGTTTCACATCGTTTCATCTTCCATGTTCTTTTCCATTTGGTTCTTCATTATCGGAATATATCCCTGTGCAACCCCCGAGCCCCATCCTCCGCATCGGGCCAAGTCCACTGAATCTTCAGGGATGGGATGCGCGCCGCCAGGGGACTGCTTGGGTTCCTTGGCAGGGGGTCCTACATGGGGGCAGTTCCCTTTTTGGGTTTCTCTTTGTTAGGATTCAGTATTTTGGGCCACCCTTCTCCGGAAAATCCTTAATTGCTTTCAGGGGTTTCAGAAAATCGGGACACCGTTAAGGGAGGCTTACCGTTTAGCTGAACCCCTAATCCCAAATCCTGAACCATGCAGAAAATGCTTGTCCTCAAGGCTAGCTACAACTTCTGTCCTTTGCTTCCAGGGCCTTACAAGCCCCAAACCAGGTTTTGCTACTTCGAGGCCATGTAGACTGGTACTCCACCACTCAGTGCAGGTGATTTTGTGATAAAGTCTCGCTAACGAGGTCGAAATGAAGTTGACTTTTGAGACCTCAGGACTTCTTTTTACGTCAGGGTAACCGAAAGACGGTTAGGGATATGTGACGACTTCGAGGTGACGGGCCATCTGTGAAAAGCTCCCATAAGATTGCATACACGCCTAAACCCTAAACACCAGGCCTAAAACCCTAAAAACGTAGACCCTCAACCCGAAACCCTAAACCCAAGATATCCCTATGTAATCCCCATATCCCTATTAAAGGGCCCCTTAAGTAACCTGAATCAGCAATAAGGAGCAGAGGCGTGTCATCGTAAAGCCAGCCGCCGAGGCTGGGTATACTCAAAAACCTAGGGGATTAAAGTTCAGAGTTCAGGGCTCAGGGATGAAATGATCAAGGTTTAGGGTTTAGGGCTTAAGGTTTAAGGTTTAGGGATTAATGTTTGGGGTTCCGGAGTCCAGGGTTTAAGCGTTTGGGGATTAGGATCTAGGGCACCATTCAAAGGGCTTTTAGGGGGGTGTGTAGGGTTTAAGATTTAGAGATGTAGCGTTGAGGATGCAAGGTCTGGGGTTTAGGTTTTAGGGCGTGGGTGCATGGGCTCGGTGGGCAGGGTGCAGGGGCAGAGCACAGTAGGCTTGAGTAGGCCTCAAATTGACTTCTTTGAGGCGTTCTTATCTTGTGATTCTTCTTGTGGCTTAGATCGCGTGGGTCACCATCGAGCGCATCCTGGACGGAGTCCCCACGTCCATCGGCGCCATGTCGGGAGCAGCGGCAGGACTCTGCATGAGCTGAGCCCCTTGGGCTGCAGACTGGATATGGCGGTTTCCCAAAACTAGGGGGTACCCCTAGATTAGGGGTCCCCAGAATAAGGATTATAGTATATTAGGTCTATATTGGGGTCCCAGTACTTTGGGAAACTACCATCTCCAAGCTGGCATCACACCTGCAGTGAATGGCCAAGACGGAGTTGAAGAGAACTGGGTGAAGCGTCTGAAGCTCACAGCCTGGAGCCTTTGCCAATGCAAGCAAGAACAGCAGCGTTCCAGTTCGGGCTGCTCCCTTCCCATAGTTGGTCCAGAAATGCTCTGGCTTAGTTTTTGGAGGTATGGACAGACACTTTGTCGATTGTGTGCGGTAAACCTGTGCAGCTAATTGGTGTAAGCAGTCTCTATCGAATTTGATGCTAGGCAAGCGTTCGGCCTATGAAGCAACCATTGTTGAAAGAATGTTGAAGGAATTGCGCACATTGCAGATGATCTGTTCGCCGCTACCACGAAGCCATCAAGCAGTGCACGAGACTCTGCTTGTCTTATGGGGCTTGTCGCCGAATGTTGCCAAGCTAGAACATTTCTTTTAGAACGCAGATAGAAAAAGCTGAGTGGTCTTTGCTGTATGGTGACAGACACTCACTTGTTGCACCATCCCCACGCCCTTGAACAGCAGTGACCTTCACACCCTAAACGCTCAGCCCGAACTCCTAAACACCGAATACTAAATCCTCCTTCTCTCCCCAGTATGCACATCTCGCACCCGAAGCCTGTCTCTAAACCCCAATGCCCAGTAAGCTCTCAGAGTAGAATCTTGAGGATCCGTACCCAATACTAAGGCGAAGGGTACCTTGCAGTCTGCTCCTGCCATTTAGGATAATATTGGGGTTATCTGTGTTATATAGGGATAATGGAAAAGAAAATGGAAACTTATATAATGGGATATGTAGGGGTAATATTGGGGATATATTAGGCATTAAGTTCTCTGGAGCGCTGGTCGAGGTCACACTTTCGTGCACTTTCGGCTGGTTCTTAGGATTCCATAGAAATCAAACTGTTTTCAGGAACTTCCAGTAATTGCCATGAAGATCATTGAGGCGTAATCGTTGTCGCTATCGTCTTCGTCGTGCGAGTGTCAAAGACGATGGATCCTGGTAGGCCCAGTCTTGGAGACACAAGCGGCCACTGGTTGGTGAGTCCATACACCCACAGGCCCTAAGCCTAAATCCTTGACCTCATCCCCAGAGACCAAATCCTAAAGACTAATGACTAAACTGCGGACTCGAAATACCGCAGCCTGTTGAGGACAGCCTAGCCACTCAAAATACTAAGCTACTTTAACCCAAAGCGGTAGGATGTCTCGTAATGACTGCTGATGAAGGAAACCCTTCAGCACCCCATGTTCCCTATACCCGGCGAATCTTCCATTCAACCTAATTATGGACTACTGGCTTCAAGAAAGGTGAGCGCCCAAGGGGCAACCGGCCATCGGACCCTAGGCGCTCTTCTGTCACCTACCGTGGCACATGGACAGAAGGAACATTTTAGGGCTCAGGGTTTACGGTGAGTATTGGGTTTCAGGATTCTGTCTTTAGGGTTTAGGGGTTTAGGATGCAGGTTTTTGGTGTTTTTGGAGTCTTAGAGGATGAGACTAATTTAAAGATGTGTAGAGGAATTCTACGTGGGCTACATGATGGAACATGCAAGGATAATCGGCTGTGCAGCGCTGCTAGCTCTCATGAGAACGGGGTGCTTGATATGCATATACATATCCGGATCTTGTCCAACAAGTATTGGGGAGGGCACACACAAGGGTCCGCAACTTTGCAGAATAGCCCACATGCCCGCAGCCCTCTCGCGCGGGATGCAAGTGTCTAACAATTGCGGGTAGGGCCCTGTAACGGACCCTATGGATCTACACGGTTGTACTGCGTCTCCTGCATAGAATTCTGTCTTTGTCTGTGTGTACATATATATATATATACGTGCCATATACATATATATATATATATATGTCTACATGTATACGGAGAACCCGCCACTTATGGACATACAACCTACACAAACCCAATCTCCTGGAATCTATAGCCCTGTGAATCCAAGCCGAACTAGGGGCTCGCATAATCTACTGTGAGTTCTACTATAGACAATTTTGTTGACACGCCCGGATCCTCTACCCCAAACAATACCTCAAGCTGCACGCTAGCCCGATAATCCTAACCCCACAACCCCCAGTACCTGCAACCCTCTCAACCCAAAAGCCCTAAATCCTCAGACCCTTAATGATCTACAGTTTAGGCTCTGGGTTCACAATGAAAGCTTCACTTCCATGTAGGACCCTGGACCGAAGCCCTGAACCGACCTTATAACGCCCTACACCGGCAGAGATTTCAATCGCCTCCAGGACGGTTCCCTGAAGAACGGTCACGAAGGGGAACAGCCTCCAAAGGGTCGAGGGCGCTTTGCCACCGAGGAGTATGGAGTGTTGAGTTTTGGAGGTAGTGTGTATAGTTCGAGCCTTGCAGATGTGTAGGGATAAGGGTTTAGGGCTTCAGGTGAAGCATGACAGGAAGATCAAGTGCCACAAATGGGGCCGAAGAGCGTAGACTTAAGCCAGAAGGAATGTCTGACATTGGAATTTCAAAGTCTGATTCGTGCTTCTAGTTTTCAGGGATGGGCCTCATCTGGTTTCTTATTGAGAAAATGTCAGAAGCCGTAAGTCCATATCCCCCAGTGGGATTAAGTATAGTAAGCTTGCAAATCACGCTGAACAATGACCTAGTTATGTTGCTAAGCAAAGAAAGTTGAGGCTGAACCGTTATGTTCTCAAATGTTACCTTTCCTCCCCGCCCTCTCCTGGAGGTTCAGACTCTCCGGCCCGCATTTGACTTACTTAACATAATATAATACGTGACTTCAAAGGTATTACGTGATTTCAAAAGAGAGAGAGACAGAGAGAGAGAGAGAGAGAGAGAGAAGGGAGAGAATATATGAGGGGCTATAGTTGCGAGGAGTCTTGAAACAAGATCAACATGGTAGCCACTGCACTCCGACTGCCCGGATCCTAAGCCGACCCAGGCTAACATGGAACTCTGCAGACTACAGTCCTTTAAACCTTGGACTATGGGCTTATTTGTATGTTTGAGCGAGCTCAAATTGGTGCGACAACGGACCCAGCAATCCTGAGCAAGATAGTTTTGTCCCCAGCAAGTCATGTCATGACCCTAACTATTCGCATTATGTGCCATAAAATCTGAAAGCCCCTCAAACCCTCCAACAGGGTTTACAACTTTGAAGAAAGGCTACGGCTACCACACTGGGTGCTTGAAGCCGCTAATACCCGCAAGCCTCATTCAACTTTAGGGTCTCGATACTGAAGGACAAAATTAGTGGAGCATGTCAAGGATCTGTATAGCACGTATTCAGGTCTTGGGGCCTCAGTCGAAGTGTTATTTTCCGTGAAGAAACCATTTCCTATCCCGAAAGGACAAGATGTCTCGGATCTAACACCCCAGAAGCCTAGACCTTAAACCTGAACCTGAAACCTGGCACAGAAATCAAACCATCTTCCAAGAAGCCGCGGCGAAGTGATGTCTGCGTCCTCTCATAGGCCGTCATAGGCTTTTGGGTTCAATGCTTCAGAGAATCAGGACTGCTGGGTAAGACGTTTCCTAAGGCCCGAATAGGAAGTCGAGTGTCCTAGTGTTGATACGAAAATCCTGCATGACCATAATATGCTATAGGACCATAATTCCCAGGGTTTAAGGCACTTGGGGTCATGCAGATTTCCAGTATCCACCCCAGGCAACCCAGAAACTGAGAGCCTGAGCCGAAAGCATCTCTTTTGGATCTTGAGCAACCCTAAACCCTATATAACCCCTATAATTCCTGTAGTTTCCATTTTCTTTTCCATTATCCCTAAATTTCCCCAACCCTAAACCCTATATAACCCATTAAAGTAGTTTGCATTTTCTTTTCCATTACCCCCATATAACCTCAA
>CAJNIZ010028890.1:324509-335211 GCA_905231905.1 Symbiodinium pilosum | reverse complement strand
TGATTGATCCACCCAGTTGACCTTTTACAGCCATCAAAAAGGTGTACCCCCCAAAGCAACCTGACAACGATGTCTCCCCCAGTACCACGACCTCCCACTCCCCCTCCACGCCCTCCCATTTGAGGGCAGGGCAATGGCGTCCATGCGTGTGGTCTTTTCACTTTGTCGGTTTGCGAGCAAATTCGGAAATCACACAACGAACAAAACACGCACAACCCCCGTGGCCACGTTCTCGCCGAGTGTCGCCTTCTTTGCCCTGCTTGCCCGTTTGCTTGCTTGCTTGCTTGCTTGCTTGGTTGCTTGCTTGAAATTCCGCCTGCAGATTGCGACTGCACGAACCTTGTGCTGGCCCCATCATTCCTGCTCATTCCGGCCCCCTTGCATAGCAAAACTGTATTGGCTAGTTTCTCCTCTCGAACCAATGCGGATAGCAATGACATTTCCGGAGCGTTGCTAAGATGCTGGGCGCCTTGCGCACGATGTTCCAGAAACCCAAAACAAACATCATTCAAACCAACAAAGCTTGTCCCAAAAATGGGATCCCATTGCGCTTCATCATCATTGGCTCAGGACATGTGCCGAGCAAGCTTGCTTACAACAACCCGCGTGGAGTGACATGTAAAACTGCTCGCTCGGCTCAAGTCATTTGGGGGAGTGTTGTAGCCAGCCGGCATTTACGCAGCCATGAATCGTTTCATTTTGGTGTTCATTTGCTGCTGCAGCTTGTGGATGTGGTTACGCGGCAATACGCACCCTCCTACAGACGTGCTGTTTGCCAGCTGCGAGCAAATGCCCGTGCGACAACAGCACATCTCTCAATTGAAGCCGGGCGTAGCCCGTCCACCGCTACGTACGTCATGGGTTGGCTGGAACCTGTGTGGTGTTGCGGCTGGTGGAGTGCTTGCAGCATTTGCTGGCAAAAGCAAGACAATTTCAAGCCAAACCTGCCTTCACCGTCGTGGCAAGCCTTCAGCCACGGCTTGCTTTGCAGCTGGCAGTGATGTTGGTGTGGTGCTGCTTTCTGCTGGTGTTGGCAAGCGCATGGGTGCAAGCATTCCCAAACAGTATATCAAGCTTATGGGCTTGGAAATCGCGTTGCATTCGTTGGATACATTCTTGGACTGTGACGTTGCTGAAATTGTGATAGTTTGTGCCGAGGATTGGCAATATATTTTCAAAGATCATCTGGAAAAGAAGGGTTCGCTTGAAGTTGACGTCAAATTCACCACCGGTGGCAAGGAGAGACAAGATTCCGTCAACAACGGTCTGGCCAAGATTGAAGCTCCCATTGTCGCCATACATGATGCGGCCCGCCCCCTCGTCACCAAGGATGAGATAGAGAAGGTGGTGACAGATGCACGGGAACATGGCGCCGCTTTGCTGGCAGTCCGCACGAAGGCAACTATCAAACAAGCGGTCAGTGAATCAGAAGCCTTTGTCGAAGGCACTCCTAAAAGAAAGTTGTTGTGGGAAGCCCACACACCGCAAGTGATTCGAAGCGAGTTGTTGAGGAAAGGTTTCGAGAAGGCCGAGAAAGAGGGTTTGGATGTGACGGATGACGTTTCCTTGATTGAGCAGCTGGGCGAAAAAGTCAAGCTGACAGAAGGCGAGTACACAAACATTAAGGTCACGACCCCTGAAGATATTGCCGTGGCGGAAACTATTTTGAAGGAACGTGGCTTCGTTGCCCCGGCAGAATGAGAGCATTTTAATTTGCCATGTTTGATGGTGCAATGATGCCATTTGTGATCCATTAGTGTCAGGGTATGGTTGTACAGAGCTGCATGATTCATTTTCGTTTCTGACATGATGCGGCGTTGTGTGCTTTTTCGCGTGAGACAACCATTTGTTTGAGCTTGTTTTTGCCTCTGCTTGTGTTGTTCGAGATTTGTGGCGGAGTTGTGTCCTGTTGTTTTGTCATTCGCGTGCCTATGCTGGCGCAACGTTTCAATCTCAGACCTGGGAGTGTGAAGCTTCGTCGAGAACAGGCAGGCAGCGTCTTGTGATTGGAGCTTAACATATGGACAAAGCCTGGCTGCTTGCTGCAGGTTGTGGCTGTGGCTGTGTGACGGTGGTGGGAGGCCAGAGACTGCAACCTGTGCCCAAGAGCATTGCTTGCAAAAAAAATGCGTGTAAAATTGCGCTGTATGTTTCAAGCGAACAGTTTTGGTTGCTCAGCACAGCTTTAAACATGCTGAGCTTGATGTTCCGCTCAATCACTGACTCGACAGGTTGGGAGAATCCAGAAGATTTGATGTCTCTTTCGCTCCAGTCAGGTGGCAGAGAATAAATTCTTCTGTCGGCATTGCCTCTGACTTGCCTGACGCATGCCAGGAAACGATGCTGTGGGCACAGCCTTCAGCTGAGCTTTTCTGTGCAGTGTGCTGCTCGTGCTAGTAGCTCTTGATGACAGTGCGCTGTGTGTGATTAATCATTAGGGACTGCAGTCTACAAGGGGGCCCAATTTCAGGTTCCATGTCAGTGTCAACACTTGCCTTGCTGCCACCTCCGCCGAACCCTATTTTTCCCTACTACAGTGTAGTCTTTGGTCGTCCTTTTCTTCTGACTTATTGAGTTTGGTGGGCTAGGTTTCTTACGATAGTGCAGTGGAGGACCACCACAGCTGCCGGCACCTGGACAGGTAGGTACCAAAAGTGATCTGCACACTTCGAAAGACCGGAGTGGCTGTGCCCCTGTGCCTCGTCGCAATCAAAAGACTACAAGATCATCTTGGATAGCGTGTGAAGTGTCTGTGGAGATCTGGAGGTGTTCAGCAGCACGCCTGTGCCTTGCAATTGCATGTTCTGCGCACAGTCTGGAACAGCATAAGCGCATATGCTCAGGAATGATGGGTCTGACGATGTGTACCAGAAAGTTGCATTGGCCCCAGTGGCCCTAGTTTGCAACACCTCAGGAGGCTGGGGTTGCAGTTGGCGCTCCATGGTAGCAATTCCTGCCAGGCAGAGCAGCAAGAGAAAGCGTGCGACGCTTATGTGCTGACGCTGCCATGCCCTTTATGCGCAAGGCATTACAAGGCCTTGAAACAAGGCAGCTGCTTGAAACCGAGCAAGATGACGCAGCTGCTGCCTCCGAAGTAGCAGCTCAGCATGTTTTGTCATGCCTGCTCATCCTGAAGTGCTGACTGGCCTGTCCCAGGTGCGCAAGCAGCGGGTGTGCCTCCCAGCAGGATGAGAGTCAACCGCAGCTGCTTCAGAAACCCACCCAAGTTTGGCAAGCACAGGAAGCCCCACACAAGCGATGCAAACATCTCACCGAAAGCATGCTCTTTTGTCAAGTTCACCGGTGACGGTAGTTCACGACCCTTCGGACTTAAGGAAAGGGTTGTCAGCACGTACGTGATGAGTACACGCTCGGAGCCTGTCATCAAAAGTGTGTGCAAATCTTGCCAGCGAAAGCGAAAGTGGAAAGACATCCTTCAGGCCTCCAAGAGATGCAACGCCAGAATGCACGCAGACCGCAAGACGAAGCAGGCCCGTCCTGACTCGTGTCCAAATTTTGTGTGTATTGGTGCGAAGCTCGTTCAGGTGCCGATGCGACATTGAAGCAGCGCTACCCCAGGAGATCTTCGTGAGCAGTCAATATGACACTGCAGGTAGCACACGTACTTAAAAAGAGGAGATGGTACGACAGCATCATGCCCTTCCAGCCTCCCTGGGACAACCGTCCGACAGTTGGAGAGGCAGGCGGTATGCTATCCGTGAAGCGTCTTTTGATCTCATACTTCAGGTGCGTGAGCGGTTGGAAGCGCAGACCAACAATGCTGCCGCAAGCTTACCCGAGCACAGCTGCCCTTCTGCTCGCGGTGCGCGCTGGCATGTCATGGCACATCATGGCACGTAGAGATGCAGAGGCGTGGCGCAAAGAGCGAAAGGCAAGGGCAACAGTACCATCCTGAAAGCCTGATTGAGGGTGGCCAGACTTTTTGCATGCAAGTCTATGGCTGGTGGCCGAGGAGCAGACCTCCACGAAAGCCGGCACGATTGTGTTTTGGCTGGTGGTGCTCGTGCCCCTGCCTCAAACCTTTCAAACTGAATGTGTTCTCGTCATGGACTGATCCTTTGTGCAAGGTTAGCGGTGGCTCCTATTCTAGCTCGTCTGCAGCTGATTTTTGGTCTGGCATGTCGCACTTCCGGGTGAACTTTACAATCGCGAATCAGATTTGAGGCTCCACACTGAATGGGCCGATATCTTCCACGCGCGAGTCAAAGCTGGATGTTCCGGTGTAGCGTCACATGTGATAGACAAAAATGTGGCCCATGTCCCGAAGGTGCTTTGAGTCCGAAAGTTCTGAATGCGTGTCTTGGCAACAACGAGTGTGCATTCAGAGTTTCAGTTGTAAAAGATCTGCCGGATCCCAGTTTGCTCAGGAAGTGGTGCCATATCCACGGTCGGCGGCCTGCTGAAAATCTGGACCGACTGAACAGTCTATTGTGTTTGCAGGATTGCTCTCTACTGCGCGCTGGCGATTGCTGGCATCTGAGGGGAAGCCTTCTGAAGCATGTTGTCATCCAGCTTGAATAGTGATGCAGGTCATGCTTTTCAAAGCATGCAGCGTGGACATGACATGCGGGCCTTGGGGGGTCAGTGGCCCGAGTTGCGCTGGTGATGGCCGATTTGTTGTTATGGTCTGGCCTACAGCATGTTTGCCCGTGACGCAATGAGGCAATGCCTCCGATGTTTACGCCCGCTTTTGGGCGGACCTCCTCATTGGATTTTGTTCAGCAGGCAGCAGCGGAAGCAGTTCTCAGTTACACAAGCATGAGAAGACACGGACAACTGATGCCATCGCTGTGCATGGACGCTAATAGTTTGCTTCAATTTGACATTATGACCACAGCTCAGGCAGAAGCTTCGGTCCATTCAACTTTTCAGTAAAGGTGTCAGAGGCGAGAAGCTGCTAGGTGAACTGTATGCGTGCTCAGGAGCGCCGATTGCCCGTCCTCCTTTCCCAGAGGTTTATCTAGCAGGTGTTTCATCAGTTTAGCCGACTGCATGCACCTCAGCTGATCTGTTGATGATTGGCGCAAGGCCAATCAGCAATTACGTAGCTGCGCTCAGTGAGTGAGAACAGCAAGGGCAGAAAGCAGAATGACGATCAGTAGTATCGGGAAATTATGTCTGCCCGTTTGCTCTTTCGGCCAAGGGCTGGTAGCAGCTTCCGGACTGGCCCTGTCACGAGCACAATAGTAAATTTCTGTGCGACGCAATGGCCGAGTGCAGAGACACAGATGCGCACGCGCTGAAGATGACGCGAGCTCGAGCAAAGGCAATGGTCATGGAATTGGTTGGTGAAGCTCTTCTTAGCTTTTTTTTTTTAATTTCCTGGTTGTATTGTTGGACTCAGTTCGCCGATGTAACTCGCTCCACAACAGCTCAGGAATACTCTACCAAGCAGTTTCAGGGCAAGCTTGGGGACATCTTGCAGAAGGAAGCTCAGCAAGGTGATGTTCCCGATGAGTTGCCGGGCCGTTGGGCATTGGCTGAGGAGTGCCATGCTGACATTTTCGCTCGCTATGGCTTTAAGTCTGGCACTGGTGTGGAGCGCCTCCGGCCAATTGCTTTGATTCTCGAGAAATTCCCAGATCTCGAGGACAAGGTGCAGAAGCTGTGGAAACTTTTGGGCTTGAAGTCATCGCCCGCAGATCTACTCGCCAAGGAAGAAGTAGAGGTTTCCAAAGAGCCGGAACCTGCCAAGAACGCGAAGCCCATTCTCTCCAAGGCAAGGGCTCTGGCCTTCCAGGCGGAACTCCTTGGGGCATTCTCGGCCCCCTCCTTCCAGAAGAAGCTGGCTGAGCTGTCCCGCAAGCACATCACAAACTGGCGTGAGACAGATGGCAAGGCTTTTCTTTCACTGACGTCAGAGACAGGCCTCGCAGTTGATGCGCTTGATCAGGTCGAGCTGGAAGCGATCATGGAGAAGGCGAAGCTTGAGATCGCGTCAAGGTCCGTTGGTAGATCCAGACCATGATTTGAAACAATGAATGTGCCATAGTCAGGTATGGCTACGAGGCATCGCAGAAAGGCCTGAAGGAGCCTGTTAATGCAAGTCATGAAAGCTAGCGGAGCTAGGCTTGAGTTTAGTTTTGCTTTAGCACTAGTAGGCAGTAGTAGCCCAAGGTGTAAACTTGCACATGGCCTGCGTAATTCCTCAATCACCCACAGGATGCAGCGGAAGACTTCAACTCATGTGTTTTCATCCCACCCAACCCCAACCACAGGGTGAGGGCCACCCTCAACCACACCCATAGAGGGAAGGGAGGGTCCACCCCAAGCCCCCAAGCACAAGAAAAAGGGGAGGGGGCCTAGACCATGGGATGGGGATGGCCAGCAAGCAGGTGACCGTTTTCTCTTAGCATTAGCATGAATATTAGCTAATAGTATTTGCATGAGTGTTATTACTAGGAGCAGTATTAAAAGTAGTATTGGTATATAAGTGCGATAGGTCTGAATGATATGAGACATACCATCTACTAAAGAGTACTTAAATTGGTATTACTGCTCGTAGTCATGCCCGGTCTTCATAAATGCTGATGTTACTGCTGGTACTGTGTTTCTATCTCAAAATCAGTACTAAATATCAATAGTTAACGTGATATCTGCATCTGATCAATGTCAATGATCAATGCGAGCATTAAGATCAATGTTAATGTTGATATTCGACTTAGTCAATATTAGTAGTCATCGTGGTTTTGGTACTCGCATTAGTTTTAAAATCCATGCAACTATTCTTCATAATAGGATCAACATTGGCATGTAATTTTTTAGCAGGTGTATGAATACATTCATGTCAGTAGTATTGCTATTATCCGTGTTAGTATCACATGTTACTAATATTTCTGAAAAGGTTAGTCCTTTAAAGGGTAGCATCTCTGTGTCTTACATCTAGTATCAACATTAGCACGAACTGTAGTATCAGTGTTGCAACATGGTAAAAGTAATTGGCACAGGGAATATCATTCACTCGAGTATGAATGTGCATATGAGTATGATAACTACTAGCCGAATTCGTATTAGTAGGAATATAGATATTAGCATTACTCTCGTGTTTGGCATTCGTATGCGCATTCGTTTTCGTATTTATCTGAGCATCAGTGTAAGTACTAGTATCAAGTATTGATAGAAAGATAAGTTTATGTCAGAGCCATTAATATCAGCATCTTTATTTGCATTAGGCTTAATATTGGCAGTTATATGATTATTGATATTGTTCTTAACATATGAACACCAATATCAATATTTGAAAATTCAGATAGAATAAGTGATGTGTGTACGATTATTGGTATTAGTTTCAATATGTCTTTTCATACTAACATGAATGTCAAGCATTATTAGTATAAGTGTTAGTATAAGGATTAAGATTAGCATTCGTATTAATTTTCTTATTAGTATCAATATTTGTATTAGGCATTGGTAGTGGTATTGGTATTCACATTAGTATTAGAATTCATACTGCTGCTAAGATATGTAGTATGACCATGTTACACATTTGGGGCAGAGGGCTACTACTAGAACAGTGCATTTGAAAGAATATAACACCGAAACCAAGCCAAAAGCAAAAGAAAACTAAACACAGCACAAACAACAAACAACCAAACACGCAAAACAACACAAACAACTCAAAAACAAAACCTTCTTCAGAGATCAGCAATTTTTTTTGTTCATTTTTCTGTTGGTTCTTGGTTTGCCTCAGAAAGTAAGATAACTGAAAGGCTGTTTGCGGTTTGTGGCTTTCAGTTTGCCCAAAAAAGGCTGGCAAAAAAAGGAAGGCCAAGCCGAAACCGAACACCAAACAACCAAAACCTCTGCCCCAAGCCCGGATCTCCCCACAAGTGTTCTTTCTTGTTCAGGCTGGTCAGTCATTTTTGCCCTTCTGCAAACTCAGAAATGCTAAAATGGGAGGACTCGATTCACAGGAACCTCAAAAAATGCAGTCATGAAGTGGGTGGTGTACCTCTTCTGTTTTGTTTATAAAAAGTGTGGGGGGCGGGGGGACATCAACATGTCAAAAAAGTGGTTTGGATACTTCTTTAGTGCTCTTTACACAAAAGACCATAAACAGTACAGTGCAGGTATATATACATATATATATGTTACCATATGGCCAACAGGGTCCCCTATGATCCAGCTTAACTTCGTTTTACTGCAGAATCATATATTGGGGCCTTTTGAGGTTTAAGGCTTAAGGCTCCTACTTGGTAATATCAGCTTCATCCGGACGAGCGCTTAACCCTCAAGTGCTTACAGCTGCTATAATCACTACGATTTACGGCTTAGGATTTGAGGTTTAAGACTTAAATTTCAAAATATCAGTTGCACTTAAGCGAGCACTTGGTTTTCAAGTGCTCAAGACGCATACTTAGAATTACTCTAAGCACTCCGGATTAAGTTTTAGGGTTCATGGCTTAGATTTAGTAATGGCGGCTTCACCTAAAAGAGCGGCTGGCCTACCAAAAAGCGATCTTGGAAGCATCATGGGTCTGGAAAGGGGTCTGCAGGACCCAAGACAAGTAATTGTCGTGGTCAGTTTAACCTTCAACTGAGGGAGACTTTGTTGACCTTCAAGAAGCAATCTTAGGGGTATAATGGGGTCTGGGAAGGTGTCTGTGGGGCATTTTTGTGTGTCGAAATTGATTTTTCGAGGTCAAAAAGTCTCCCTTACTTTTTCTTTAAACTGAGAGAGACTTTTGTTAACCTTCAAGAAGCAGTCTTAGGGGTATCATAAGGTCCGGAAGTATGTCTTGGGGCCCCAAGCAAGGCAATTTTTGTAGGTCGAAAGTTGGTTTTGGGGGTCAAAAAAAGTCTCTCTCAGTTTAACCTTAAACTGATGGAGATTCTGTTGACGTTCAAGAAGCAATATTAATTAAGGGTATCATGGGGTATGAAACGGAGTCTTTGGTGCCCAAAATAAATATTGTTTTTGGGTCAAAGTTGGGGCGGGGACCAAGATGTAAGCATCTTAGGGGTATAATGGGGTCTGGGAAGGTGTCTGCGGGGATTTTTGTGTGTCGAAATTGATTCTTGGAGGTCAAAAAAATCTCCTTCACTTTAACTTTAAACTGAGAGAGACTTTTGTTAACTTTCAAGAAGCAGTCTTAGGGGTATCATAAGGTCCGGAAGTATGTCTTGGGGCCCCAAGCAAGGCAATTTTTGTGGGTCGAAAATTGGTTTCGGGGGTCAAAAAAGTCTCTCTCAGTTGAACCTTGAACTGAGAGAGATTCTGTTGACGTTCAAGTAACAATATTAAGGGTATCATTGGGTATGAAATGGAATCTTCGGTGCCCAAGATAGGTAATTATTGTGGGTCAAAATTGGGGTGGGGGATCAGACTGATGTGATCTTGTTAGCAGCTTCTCGCATTGTTCGCTGCCTCGAATTTCATGCCAGTTACCCAATGTCTATGGCTTTACATTCTCATCTTACATTTCTCAAGAAGGAAGGATACGCACCACAGCTCACAGCCGCAGTGCCGAATATTATGCTTCTTCACGCACATATCCCCCAGAGCGCTCTACTTTTGTTCATTTTGCCTCAGTGCTTCCGTACAACGCACTCAAAACGTTCTGTCACTTCGATCTTGACATCTGCCCACGGATTTCTGCAGCTGCATTACAGAAATCTTGAATCGAACAGCGACATGTAGCTTCACATTACGCTGACACTTCGTGTGCTCTTAGAGCGTGCTGTTAAAACAGGAATATTCCAGACATTTCAGACATTTCGAGAGTTTCAAGCATCTCAGACATCTACGATATCCTAAATATTCAAAACTCTTTATAAATCAAAAATCTAGTGCCATTTCGCTGTTATAGAAATAGCTCACTATATAAAGAATAAGATACCCAGGATTTCTTAAATATTTGAAGCTTTTCAAGCATTACAAACATTCCAGACGTCTCAGACGTTTCAGACATTTCAGACATTTCAAATGTCCAAGATGTCTTTAATATCTGAATGTTTTTTTAGCATTTAACGAAATATGACTACAATTATGTTATACGAATGTAAGACTATAACGAATATAAGATATTCTAGGTTTCTTACATACTTCAGACGTTTCAAACACGACAAACATTCCAGACGTTCAGACGTTTCAGACGTTTCGGACGTTTCAGACATCTCCGACTTCTAAGATATCTTCAGCATTTGAAGTTTTTGTGGTTTCAACATCTGTTACTACTGCTAAGTTATAGAAATCTCGAACTATCCAAAGAATAAGTAGATGTTTCAGACGTTCCAGACGTTTCAGACGTTTCGGACGTTGCGGACGTTTCGGACGTTTCGGACGTTTCAGACGTCTCAGATATCTCAGACGTCTAAGATATCTTAAATATTCAAATATTTCGCTAAACTTGTATTTTTCAGTATTTCTATTTCGACTTACCAGAATATTCTTCCTGTATAGATTCTATATGGGTATATGAATATCCTTTAGTTTTTTCATTGTGAAATATTGTATTATTCTTTCAAAATACTATATCATAATGAATATTATATCTATTAAATATAATATATGTAAGAAAATATAGAATATATAATGTATAATATACTATATATCATAAATATATATATTTTATGTCATATTATATATTATATATAATATATATAATATATATTATATTATATATATATAATACATATAATATATATTATATATAAAATATATATTATATATATTATATAT
>CAJNIZ010028890.1:312341-324409 GCA_905231905.1 Symbiodinium pilosum | reverse complement strand
GTTTTTGACAAGGATCTGCGGTCTCACATAGTTTGTGGTTGGAACCATGGAAATGTTGAAAAATGCTTCGAGGTTGGTTCTTGGAGGGGGGGGACCATATACATATATATATACATATAGACATATATAAGCCTCGTATGTATATTATTCCCACGGTCTCCAATAGGCGGGATGTTCTGATTAGTTATTAATTCCTGCACAAATCTGAGTCACATTTATTCAGGAATTGTGCCTATCTGTATGTATATATATATGTATATGTATATAGCTGGATAGATGTATGTTCGCCTTGGGCTATGTAGTGAAAATACCGTAAACAACATTTTTGCGATATCGGATTTTGATTCAGTTGATATAACTGCTGAATTGATGGCTTGTGTAAAAATCAAACCAACAAACCAAAAATAAAAAAAGACACCAACACACACACACATATATATATATATGTACATACACATATAAGTATATGCATGAAATTATATATGTATGTAATTAACAGAATAGGGGGGGACTTAAAGGGTGATTCATTGACTACTCTTCCAGTGTTCACTACCCTACCCGATTGCATCTGGCCTCCCTCATGCTTGACCTCTCTTCTCCCGTGGTAGGTTCCCTACCCTTATGTGGTTACGCGACATGTAACATGCTGCTTGCAGGGTCACATTTTGTTGCGCGTGACAAGTGCCAAGAGTCACGCGGAAGGGGAGCTTGGGGTTGCGATGCTCGTATCTGTTGCCGGTTTTGCAGCGTCGCGTGTTCATCGCGTGTGACAGATGCCAGCAGATGCAGGCATGGGCCACCAGTCTCGTGCGTGGTTCAGGATGGGGACTGTTGGGAGCGCCATGCTGGTAACTGTCCTGGCTTGTGGACCCTTGCAAGGACAAACGCGCTCGGGGTCGCCATTGCGAAATGGAAGGGAGGGGAGTGGAACGGAGGGTGGAAAGTGAAGAGTGGAGTGGAGAGTGGAGAGTGCAGAGGAGATCGGAGAGTGGGGTGGAAATTGAAGGAGTAGGGAGTGGAGTGGAAAGTGGACTGGAAGGGCTGCCAAATTAAGCAAAGAGCGGGTTGGGGTGAAGAGGAGAATCGAATGGAAAGTGGAGTGGGCAGTGGAGTGGAAGGTAGAGTGGAAAGCGGAAATTGGACAGGACAGTAGAATGGAGAGTAAAGTGGGACGTGGAATCAAACATGGTTAGCAAGTGGAGTGGAAACAGGAGTGGAAAGTTGAGTGGAAGTGGCTGGGTTTGGGGAGGGGTTGCGCTTCTCCCTGGCATCCACCTTCCCCCCTCTTTTCCTCCAGTGCTAAAGCCTGACTAGCTTTTGTTGGCCTCGGCTTGCCCAAGGAGTTCGGGTATGTAACGAGCACAGCTAGCCTTGGCAGGACCTCGACGGCGAGATGCAGAAGTTTGACAACGCAGCTTGGCTTTCCTGAAAACTTTGGGGAGCAAGGTGCAAGGTGTTGGAAATGTCCGGGATGACCGCAGTGCCTCGCCTGGCAGGATGCAGATGTTTTTGTCAACAACGTCGCCATTGAGGAGGCCCTCTTCCCCTATGCTCAAACTGGTCGCACATTGGTGATGGACAAGGCGCGTTAAGAATCCCAACACACTTGCGATTTGAAGGCTTTGGTTGAGCCTTGTCGATTCCTCCAGGCGGCGCTGGGAAGGACAGGTTCCAAGCCCACCACGGCCTTCACAGCTTTTTGGCTCTGTTGATCCCTATTCTTTTTCCGCATATTCACATCGTCCAAACGACGTTGCTGTCATGAATTTCGCTCGCTCATATTAAGAAGTCCTGACCGAGCGCGCGAGCGTGCATCGATCGCGCATCGATGGGGGTTCCGAACCACGAGAGTTTGCCAGGTTCACATCACGTTGATTCGCTGGAATGTTGATCTTATTTCCAAGGCATGAAGCCCCAAGTTCTTCCAGCGGCTCTCCAGGAACGCTGGGCTGGACTGCCTTTGCTTCTTCATGAAATCTGTCATGGTATGTGCCAGCGTCTGCGTTGGCTTTTCACGTGTCCTCGCGTGCGCTTTGCCGGGCAGCGTCTTGCGTGCCTCCTGCAGCCTGCAGAAAGGATGCACTGTGATGCACTGCGTTGCTCTCCTCTTGGGAGATCATAGCCTCACATATGCTTGCTGCACCATAGCAGTGGCACAATTGTATTTAATTGGCACAATGTGCAATTGGGACGAAGCATGAGCATCTGAGGTGGCGAAACTACTGCGCAAACAGCTGGCTGCCTTTAGCGTCTTGGTGACAAGCTATGTCAAATGTTTTACTGTTTGGACATGTTGTACTGTTTGGTGCCTTACGCGCGGCCAAGCCCGGCTTGATTCTGTTTGAGCTGGGACGTGGCAGTAAGGTAGCCCCAGCTTTCAGCACGGAATCTCCTGCTTGAAGCGCAGTGCGGATGTGGAGCAGGCATGTGAGGGATACTACCACCTGCGAGGCCGAGCAGAACTTGCCCTGCCCGTTCAGCGCCGCATTTTGCCGCAGTATGGCTTCCAGGGATCTCGAGCCGGTGTGCTGGACATGGTGAGCCATTGCTCGCAATTTATTTCAGACCCTGAAGTTGCGCATCTTTTTGATGATATCAACTTGAAGCTGGGGATGACGCCCAGGGCCTGCGCCCGTTTCCGTGACACAGCGGAGAGCATGCTAAGCCAGGAGCCAACTTCCTGCCAAATGCTCCGCTCCGATCTGCATGCTTCAGCGGACCTGGTCCACATCGCTGTCAAGAAGTGATTTGAGGCACTACAGGCCATGTCGAGATAGGTGACTTAAGCCGTCAACGAAAAGCATCAAGCTCGACAGCCGTTTTGTAGATACCCTGGCCTTGCCGATTCGTGAGTCACAGTAGTTCAATCTGCAAGAGTTGGGCCTTAAAATCATTGTATCCGAAGCTTGGCATAACGGATCATTGGCAGCGGGAGCATATGTCAGGTTCTCGCTCAGGACCTTGCAGATTAGAGACCATTTGCATGTGACTGGCTACCTCTGCTCAGTTGTGCAGTAGATCGGCAACTTGATGCTGGTCGAGGCTACTTGTTTCTACTTCAACTTCATCTGGTGCACCGTACAGAGCACCATGATTCCAAGATATTATGAGCTTTTTTAGTCTTGCGCGACGTCTTGTGGCTTTGTCGTGACAATGGCTCCAGCAGCTTTGCTCCCATTTATAGAGCGAGCGCACATTTCAAGCTGGCCCAGGGGTCACATGGCACCACGGAGCGGTATATAGCGCTTCATTATCCGTACCCGCAAACCCACTGTTCCTTGCTGGAGAGCACACAGAGCTGCTCTTTTTGTTGTGTTTGTCACCAAAGGTGGCGATGGCTTTCCACAGCAATCAGGCATGTCTGGCATACCAGGAGGCTTGTGACACCTTTGGCACAAACGGGCAAGTCCAGCGCAGCATCTGGCCTTTTAAGGGCCGCATGGGTTCTGCGCCTCCTCTACTTGGGAAATGTCTGTAAAGTCGCAGATGTTAAACATCTTGAGCCAACATTCGAGTTGATCTGCATGTGGAGGAGGCTGTACAGTGTACAAAAGCAAATGCATGCCTTAAACAGCTTGTGGTCTATCTTACCGACTGCTCGAGGCTCGGTATGCTGACCGGACAGCTGTTTGTTGTGTTGCTTTTTCCGCAAATTCTCTTGCGATACGCCTGGCAACCTGAAAGCTGTTGGTAACCATTGGTAGTTGAAGGAGCCACCTCTCTAGTTGATCTTATCCGTACCAACAGCATCGCAGTTTAACGCGACGACGGGCAGAACCTTCGGGGTATTGAAGCTTCAGACAATGCCTTGAAGGCAAAGTGGTAGTATGCAAGCGAGGGAGAAACCTGCCGTCTTGTTGCGTGAGCCGTTCTGAGGCTGCTTTTGACCAGCACTCAGTTTGCACAGCTGTCTCACGACAATCTTGAACCTTTCGTGCGTCTGGTGAGCAATCGGTGTCTTGGCGCTCACCAGCAATATGTGAATTAATCAAGGCTTGCAGCGTTGAGTGATGACAGACCGACATGCTGCAAAAGCCGTGTGCCACAGGGACTAGTAACATACAGTGCTCACTCAGAGAGACTCCTGGTAGTGCAGTTTCGAGCGGGCCTGGTGTTGATCTACCTCGATTCGCCTTTGTCTCGTCTTGTGGGATACGTCTTGTCGTGGATCGGGAGCAGACACGCCGCCCCCAGTCAGCAAAGTGAGTATAGAACTAGTGCAAGTAAAGAAGTGCGCAAGCAGGACAATCAGATGTCACACTCCTTGCTTGCCGTGTCGGTACGCACTTGTACACAGAATTAGAAGGAAACTTGTGCGTGCTGCGTTTGAGGGCTGATGTTGATGTTGCACGCAGATGCACCCAAATTCGATTGCTACGAGCCAACAGTAGTACTGTTTTGGAGCAATATCACCAACTGCACTAAACTGTGGAGCCTGCTGTCAAGTAGTCACTAGTCAAAGCAAAGCCAGCTATTTGAAGGCTGACGACCTGAAGGAAACCGCAGCTCGCTCACGCATGCAAGCTAGGATAGGCTGTGAACAAGTCCTGGAATCTCACTAGACAGTGATGCGTGGAGTGCAACAGCAGATCGTTTGCGGAGCATGCTCCTGAAACTTCGTTTATGCCAAATGACCTTTGTTCACCGCATTTTGTTCGAGCTTAGATGTCACTGACACCTTTGATTTGAATTGATATGTTGGTGTGTAAGCATATACCACCATATACCAGAGGTGGCACTGCGCAAGATCTGATTGTAGCGAGTGATCTAAGCACATGTTTTGGCAGGAAGGCCAGTCCCGGGCTGAGTTTGCGTTTGCAGCCGCCAGCCAGCATACTCAGCAAAGGGCTCCTTTCATGTGCCAATGGCTCGCCACAGGTTCAGAAGCCGTAGGAGATGAAGGCCCCAGCCCCACTGAGCGAGGAAGTTACGCCATGGCCTGATCTGGAGTCTCTCCGAGCTGAAATCCAGCACAAGGAGGGCGAGCTTCTGGCCCTAAAGCGGCGCTTGCAGGCGATCATCCGACCAAACTCACCAGCCAGTGTGGAGCGCAGACCTTCGATCCACGATGACAGCGAGAAGCCCTTGTCCGTCATCATCCCAATGGGAGGCCTCGGCACTGAATTTGCAGAAGCTGGCTTCCGCATGCCCAAACCTTTAGTGAACGTTGTAGGACGCCCTGTCTTGCTGTGGGTGCTGGACCACTTGAGTCTGCGTCCCACAGACTCAGTTTTCTTGGCTGTTCCAGCTGCCATCATGCGGCAGTTTGATCTCGAACGAATTGTTCGTCGGCTACTTCCTCAGATCGAATTCAAGGTTGTGGTCTTGCCTTTTGAAACCCGTGGCTGGCTGGAGACCGTTCTTTCTGTTACCCGGCAAATGTCGGCCAAAGAAAGCAGGAACGGCCTGGTCACACTGGATTGTTCTACTATATATCATGGCGTAGACATCCTGCACGTGTGCCGCGCCCATTCTGGCAGCCATGCATCGGTGTTTTTTGATCTGGACAAAGCATCCGGGCCTGGCGCGATGCAGCGTGCCACCTTCTCATACATCAGGCTGTCTGAGGACAGCAAGATTCTGGAAGTCAAAGAGAAGTCTATAATTTCTTCACAGGCCAACTGCGGCACCTACATTTTCAGCAACGCTGTCGAGTTCCGATCTGCTGCTGAGGCCTTGCTCGAGCATCCGGAGGAAGCGGCAAAGGGTGGGTTGTACGCTTCTAGCCTCATGTCTTGGATGATGGGCCGCGGTGCTGAATTTGCAGGCATTCCCGTCCAATACAACGATGTTGCCATAGTGTCGAACCTTGCGCAGCTCCAGGCGTTCATGCAAAAAGTCTCGTGCGGTCAGGTGCCCATGGCCAAGAAGATGCGCTTTTGTTTTGATCTCGACGGGACGCTGGTCACACATGCCCCGGACAGTGCAACTCCATGCCAATTGCTGGGGTCGGCCGTGGAGTTGCTACGTCAGCTCCACGCAGCAGGGCATACAATTATCATAACCACTTCCAGGGGGATGCCACATGGGGGAGGTGTTGATCGTGCTATTGCAACGCAGGGGTATGAAACTTTCAAGTTGCTAGAGGAGTTTGCCATACCATACGACGAGCTCCACTTTGGCAAGCCCCATGCCGACGTTTATGTTGATGCACACGCTATCAATTCACAAGGGGATCTCAATCGTGACCTCGGCTGGTTTTCGGGCTCTGGCGAGCAAGCTCTTGCAGTGCTGGATGGTGCAATCGATGCGCGCTCCTTTAACATGGTCAGATCGGCTGGCAAGTCGCATGTCATCAAGTCTTCAAAGTCTGAGGTTCTCAAGGGCGAATGCCACTGGTACCGATCGATTCCTGCAAGTCTTGCGCAGTATTTCCCGCAGCTGATCGAAATTGAAGAAGGTGATGCATCGTGTATTGATGCGGTATCGAGTATCACCATGGCCAAAGTTGCCGGCGTGACATTCTCCCACCTTGTGACGGCGAGGTTGCTGCTGCCAGAATGGGTTCGCCGACTGGTGCGGGCCTTGCGCACTATCCACACGCAGCAGCCTGAAGAAGGCTCAGCGCTGTCCAGAGAGCGCAGAGCTGGCAATGCCGACCTGTGTTCCAATTACGGCTCCAAGGTCAAGAAGAGAACGATGGAACACATGACTTTGTACGAGTCATTGGCAGATGATTTGGGGATAAATTTCCGGACGATGTTCGATGTTTTGATTGGGTTCCTGGACGAGTTCGAGGCATCACAAAGGGCACATCATGCATTCTACATCCATGGCGACCCCGTGTTTTCCAACATTCTACGCACAAGCGATGACAAGATTGTTATGATTGACATGCGGGGGCAGCTAGGGAAATGGACAACAACACAGGGAGATGTTCATTACGACTTGAGCAAGGTCTTTCAGAGTTTATGTGGCTATGACTTCATGTTGCTTGACCAAGCTCTTGACGAACCTGCTTCTGAGACCTTTGATGCTTTGAGAGCTGCTTTTTGGGAAGAGGTCAGGCAAAGGTACCCAGATGTTTCACACCGGCAAGTTCGACTCCTCACGGCTTCCCACTTCTTCACAATCGTGCCTTTGCACGAGGTGCGCTCCAGAATGGCACGATATTTGCGAACAGCACACTCAATGTTGCATGTGGAGGGCTTGCTATAGCAGCTGCATCATCTGCATCGCGTAAATGGGGTTCTGTGCCTGCATGTGAGCACTATGAGCATTGAATGGCTTCAAGGCGACAGGAAGCTTCCTGCAAGGTCTATTTAAGTGAGGTCTCGCAGGCAAGTGCGCGCTCGGAAGCATTCAACGATCCTCTTGGTCAGTAAAAGTTCCGAGGCATGCTTTGCCACGAGTGCCTGGGCCTCTGAACTGAAGATTCCGTGAAAGCTCAGAATCCTCAAGCGACAGGGTATGATGCTGATAGACTCATACCGAGGCTCACTGGTGCGGTTCCAGAGTCAGAGCGGCGAGGCTGACAGCTTGGGTTTCTCGTTATGAGCGGTTCTGAATATGTGGCCTGTCCAAGAGTCTAGGTGTCTACGGATTCTTGGAGCGGCTCTGCGCTGCCGCGGGCTTTGCCTTGTCTTTCAAGTCTGTTTAAAGCATTTCAGAGGTGGCTAGTCCTGCTATCGCAAGTTGGTACGCCTACCCGCTACCCCAACTTCTGAAGCTGTCCTTGGTTCTGCTACTTCACACATGCCCGGTGTACACAAAACTCATGGCATCTCGATCTTGACCCAGAAGTAATCATATGGTTCCATGCAGCGTTCTGTCCCTGCAATCTCAACTCCACCATTTCTTTGTTCCGTGTGCAGTGGGGCTGTGGTTCGGTGAACAGACTATGTTTGAAGCGCGGGAAGTCAGGGCAAGTACCACGGTACCAAGCAGTCAAAATTTGAGCGTGTTGCACTGAACCTGTGTGTGTAGACTGCATCTACCAGTGTCCTCAATCGTGACCTCGGCGAAAAAGGAAGCATCGAGCTCAGTCGCAACAAAGTAGGTTGCGCACCCGATGACCAGCTCTAACGAAGACGCTCATTGGTTGCTTGTGATGCAGTGAAGGACGCTTATCTTGTGAAGTATCCATAACTATTTGATACGATCCTCGCTGTACATTGGTTTCCACCTGTACAGCCGTAAACGCTGTGTATTGTGACCATCATGCTATGATGATGCTAGACTACTCGGTGCCGACCTCACGCAAAGCGCAAAGATTTCCAGACGAACCTTGGGTGACACAAGCTAAACGGTACATGCTGCTCGGTTGCTGCAGTACACATGTTGATGCAGTACAAGTTGTGGACATGTCCTGTAAAGCAGTACAAGTTGCAGACATGTCATTACTGCCCTGACTAGTAAACGTAGTCCTAAATATCAGGCTCTGCCGTGTCTAGTCTTAGGACAGTTTTCTTCCTACCAGGCTAAGGGTCGACAGGATCCGTCGATTCGAAGCCACAAGGGTCATACCCTTCTCCGTGTGTAGTTTCTTCAACCACAGTATGAATAAGACACTTGCATGATGTACATTCAAGAAACCAACTACAATTTCCTGAGATTTGGCACGGCTGCTTGGGCTCCTTCGCCGTCGGCGTGTAAGCATCCAAGTGGGTCACGTCTGGGCTGTTGCTTGTCTTTGCTAGTTCATGATTTTATGCGAAGGTTGATCCTATTGAACTTTGGCCAGCATATGCGAGATGATTATGCCTGGACCCCGGCAACTACTTTCCGAAGCAACCGTGACCTTTTCGAGATTTTGGAGTTTCAGTAGGAAGGCCAAGATGTGTGACGCAGGCACTGGCAATATTGTCCGGTAAGCCGCTTGAAGAAGGGGCTGTGATCCTAGCGTGCGGAACCTGGATTGTTGCCGCAAGGGCTTAGCTGCAGGGCTGAAGCTGCCCAGGAAGCCAGGCACTCTGGACCACGAAGACCTTGACCTCAGCAGGCTCAGTCCATATTGGGAGCTTGTGTAAGCTGGGAGTGGTGCAGAAAAGTCTAGCAATGAGCCGCAAACAACACGTTTGCAAAGGTGCCTTGCTCTGTTCGCAGCTCGGTCTTCCCGCTCGCTGCCCTGCTGCCCCATCTCTGGTTTTAGCATCGAGTGCTCAGGATTCAGGATGACCTCCTCGTGCATTACTGGCTTGGTTTTGGCCAGCATGCGCTCAAGCCCACATTGCAATTTTCGAAACTTGACAGGGTTGCCGGCGAGTTCTTTGGAATGCGAAACCTCGTGTGTGGCCCTCATGAACTGCTGGCCCAACTTGATGAAGCTTCAGCCTTTGCAAAGGTTGTTTATGTTCGGTGCCATCTTTTTTGGAATTGGCCTCCAGCTTACATCCCAAGGCAAAGTGAAACCAAGCCTTGCCTGTGGACAACAGCACAAGTGCAGGACTTGCAGAAGTGCCTCACTGTGGCTGCACATGGTTCAAGAAGCCTACAGCAACCTCAGAATGCAGCAGCAGATTTGACACATTCGGGTTGAGCAATCATGAATCATGTGCCTAAGGTTGAAACCATGGGCCCCTAGTACAGGCCTTAACCCTGAAATCCTTGTACCCTATTATATACCCTATATGTACCCTTATGGGTCCGGGATCCCACTAAAAGGCCGAAGGGCCCATATTTGGGGCCCATAAGCGAACGTAGAAGCAATAATGATGCCATGTGCTTGCGCAGAAGGCACTTGGACAGTTGCCGCTGGCAATCATAGTCTAAGCAAGCCGTTGGATCCGATGTTTCTTTTGTTTTCACTTTTCGGGCAAGTGTGTCGATAGCATGCAGTGGTGTGCCGCCATGGAAACATGGGCCGGAATGCTCAGAGCACCACGAAGCCGCCTTGGTATGGAGCCTACAGTCGCCAGCTTCGGAGCTCGCACCGTCAGACACTGCTTGAAGACACGGCGCGGTGCATGCAACATCTCCAGATCCTCCAGGCGTGGCAGGATCAATTGCGTACGTTACTCGGTCAGGCAATGGGAGCTGTCCAGCAGCGATGTCGGGAGAATTCGCTCGATCAAATCGAGTCGGACATCCAGACACTTGCTTCTGTCGGCCATTGGGCGAAGCAGGAGCGGCAAAGGCAATTGGAAGGGCTGTCGTTGTTGTGGAAGTTGCTTTATGGCGACTGGAAGCCTGAGAAGGTACAGATGCCCTTCCTGGTAGCCCCAGAGATAAGAGTAGCCAAGCACGTGATGGAGATGCTGCAGCAGCTGGCCAGACAGATGCTCGAGATCTCGGCGAACACTTTCAAGACAAAGCAGGGCCCCCGACCGCCGTCAACACCACCTCCGGCACATTTGCTGAGAAAGCGGATGTATCCCGATGACAAGTCAGAAGCAGTCGAGGACCCGTGGCCCAACGAGCAGAGTCCAACTCAAGGCTTCCCTGAGCAGGCTGCTGAGCAGCCTGCTGAGTCTGGTGAGGCTGAAGCGGCTGAAGCGGCTCAGGCAGCGGAGTTACAGAGCGAGTTGCCCGCTGAGCCGGGAGCTCCTGATTTTGAACGGCAGCAGCAAGAGTTCGAACACCAGAAGCACCAGCTTCAGCAGGAGTTGGCGGTAATTTTACAGAGGCGTGAAGCCTTGGGGCAGCGAGTCTGCGGGATGGAGCTGCTGCAAGAGCTGGAACAAGCCAATGCAAAGGAGCCTGGAGGCCGGCAATGCCAGGAGCTTCAGGAGCAGTTGCAGCATGAACTTCACATGTCTCAACAGCAGCAGCTTTGCCAGCAAATGTTGCAACAACTGGAGCTGGAGATGGAGCTTCAAAGGCAAGAAGTGTCCGCAGCTCTAGGTTTTGCGGGAGAGCAGCGGGCTGCAGAACGAGCTTCAAGCGAGGCTGTTCCGAAACGAGATGATGAGCTCAGGGCAGAGTTCCACCACTGCTCGCAGCAATTCTTGGAGCAAGTTGCACATCTTCAGCTGCTTTCTAACGAGCCTGGGGAACTCCACAACGTCGATCTCGATGAGCAGCGGCAGATGCTGTGGACATACCTGCAAGCCGAGCTGAATAACCCGCAGTCCGAATCCTCCAAGCGCCCGGATGGCAAGGGCAGAGGCCTCGGCAAAGGTGCCCACGCGGTGATTATGTCGGACTGTTCTGTTATTCTGTGACTTGTTTGTCTTCAGTTTGGTGAATGCTAACTCGTAGGTGGCAAGAGTGAGCGGCTCAACGTGTTCCGCTCTCTAGGACTGAGTGCATTCTGAGATCTGCTTTCTTGGTTTGGTGGGCCCAGGAAGCACTGCGTGCCAGGACGGCGGGAACCACAAGAACAAGCTGCAGCTGTGTTGCGACCTCCTCTCGCCCCGCCTCCTCCACCGCCTCCATTGCGTGGTGGCGAAGAAGCTGCAGCAGAGCCCTGCGACAGATCCAGGTGTACTGATGCCCTGGCCAGGGCCTTGTTCAGCTTTGCTTTCTTTGGCCCGGCAAACCTGGCGATGAGGCTCCTGACGACGAGCAGAGCCTCGCCCAAACGGCCTGCGCGGATGGAATGGAAGGCTGGGCCTTTTCAAGAACCCCGCCTCAGCATGACACAGGAGGGCGTGTGCTCATGGTGAAGCAACGACAAGCGGGATCACTTTAAATGGAAGCCTGGGAACCTGCATTCTGATTGGCTTGACACATTATCAGGTGTTGTGTAGACTTTGCGGTCACAAGTCTTAACACTCCGGTTGAGCCATCCATGCGTGGAGCAGGTATCCCTCGACACCATGCAGCTTGGCTAGATCTTAGGGGGGGCGGGGTCGAGCGCGCGCTCGGATCCCAGTCCTGAGTGCGCCATGCGCCCTTAAGTTGGCTGCAGTACGCTCTAAAGCTGCTGCTGCTGCTGCTGCCACTGATGCTACTACCACGTGCTACTTTGTACTGCTGCGTACTACTGTGTACTACTACTACTACTACTACTACCACCACTACTACTGCTGCTGCTGCTGCTGCTACGACTACTACTATTAGTACTATTACTACTGCTACTACTACTATGACTACTGCTACTACTACTACTACTACTCCTCCTACTACTACTACTACGACGACGACTACTACTACTACTACAACTACTACTGCTACCACTACTACTA
>CAJNIZ010028890.1:294495-310153 GCA_905231905.1 Symbiodinium pilosum | reverse complement strand
GCTCATCACTTGCAAGGCAATCTGCAATTTACAACATATGCTCATTCTCGAAGTCGGACTTACGTCGGAGCTCCAGGGGACTTGGTGCAGGTGTTTCAGCAAAAGGCCTGAAAGTAAAAGTGCAGTCAAGCTAAGCTTTCCCTTCAAGCAGGCCGGGACCATGGCATGGGCAGCGATCAACAGGCCTTCTAGTACTACAAGAGGGCCACTGTGGACTCACTCGAGCCATGAGCTTACTACTACTACTACTACTACTACCACTACTACTGCTGCTGCTGCTGCTGCTACTATTACTACTACTACTACTACTACTACTAGCACGACTGCTACTACTGCTACTCCTATTCTTACTAGTACTACTATTACTACAGCACTACTCGTACGACGACGACGACGACTACTACTATTTCTACCACTATTACGACTACTACGACTACTACTACTACTACTACTACTGCTACGACTGATAGTACTGAGGACCAGCAACCCCAAACATGAGACCCTTGAACTCTATACCGTGCCTATACCCACACCTGGGTGGCTGGAGCCTGAACCAAACACCTTCCATCCGTCCAAACCCTCAAAGACTTTCAACCTAAGCTGTGCCGTTGTGGACGTCAGGTGTAGCCTAGCCGCAGCCTTTACGGATGCTGAGCTCACTGGGTTGTGGTAATGTACTGGGTGCACTGGGCGTGGTCTGGCATCCTTCCGCTTGCGACTTCAACCCGGATTGTGAGTTGCGCTGCTTCGGCCATGCAAGTGGCAAAAAACCCTGAGCCTTAACTCCTAAACCCAAAACACTGGATTCCTTCTGCATGTGCAATTGGTGATGCAACTGATGGTGGTGGCTGCAAGTGTGACACAGGTGGATCATACCCTGTTTTTGTGAGAGGAAGAGACGACTGTTGTTACTGTTTGTTTCTGGTGTTGGCGCAAGTTTGGGATCCTGCATTGGATGATGTGAGTGAGTGCCTGTATAGCTCTGCCACTAGCTTGCTGATGTAGTGCGGGTGCTAGACTAGTTGCTCTTTTGCCCAGTCACAGTACTGGCTCTGGACCGGACATCTTCTTCCGTGCCTGCACTGCTGTGCGATGCGCGTGTCTAACTCCTAAACCCTGAACCATTAAGCCTGAAGCCCTACAACACTAAATCAGTACCTGGCTGGCTAGACCCTGAGCCGCAAACTCGCAACACGCCTACACACCGAAGGGCCTTCAGCCTCATTGAACCCTTTGCCTAAATTCTTCACCCTAAGCCGTAACTCCTAAGCCCTGGGCCCTAAAGCTAAACCATGGAATCGTGATGGGGTGGATTGAGGGTCCTTGACATGTAGGGCAGGGCTCCATTGGCTGATGGTTCCTCCTACTTTTGGACAGTTGTGAGGGGACTCCGCCACGAACCGTGCCTTTTTGTGCGATGCGCATGCCGTAACCTTTGCCCTTGGACCACCAGCCGCAAACACTCAAGTCAAACCTCCAAGTGCCGGAAGCCTTGGCCCAAGCCTGGATGGGTAGACCCTGAATCCAAAATCCTTAGCCCCTGGACCCTGAAAGAATTTCAACCAAATCCTAAAACTGAAAATGCAGACCTGCCTTGAATGGACCTTGCTTGCACTGGATTGAAATCTTGCTATGCCGTCTGAGCCGTGCAAGTGGCACAACCTGAAAGCATCCTTAAGGAAAGATGCGCACTGGACCGGGCCCTCAAAAAGCATGTGCGCTGGACATGCAAGTGGATGCGCTCTCGACCCTCCTGCCTGATCGCGAAAGCTAGCTTGCTGGCTTGAGTTGTCTCTTGCTTCATCAGCAGCTTAGAAAGCTGGTCAACATTGATTCTTACATTTTTCTCGGGGGAGGAGGGAAATCGAAGTTGATCATTCTGCAGGAATCTCATTCCAAGAACTACAAAAAGACGGGATCTGCTCGTGAACTCACATGTTCATTCATAGGATTTCATAGGTGACTTGACTTGCGCTTGGTCAGCTCGCTGAATTGCTTGGCCATGGTACCAACAACTTCATTCTTGGTGGCTACATTATGCCTTCCCTACTCCTCCCTGAACACTGCAGGAGGATTTTACGGCTGTCAGTATGCTTGTTTGTTGCATTCCCCACTCTTTCCATAGTGTTCACTACCCTGGCATGCTCGTGATATCTCGTGGTACTACTGACGTCATTCCTGACGGTTGCATGGAACCCCCCTGCGGGCTCTTGCATGGTCGTGGTGCAAATGACAGTAGGCCTGGTGGCGTCATCGAATCTTCCTACTCCAGACTTGGTGGTTGTATCAAGCCTCCCTACTCCCTGTGTAGTGACTGTTTTTCATTCCCAGGCAAAATTATGATACGAATAGCATGATGTGGATGGTTTCATCAAGCCTCCCTGTTCCTGT
The DNA here is from genome assembly GCA_905231905.1 of Symbiodinium pilosum. Taxonomy (NCBI): domain Eukaryota; class Dinophyceae; order Suessiales; family Symbiodiniaceae; genus Symbiodinium; species Symbiodinium pilosum. Next base: position 307,762 of record CAJNIZ010028890.1, on the reverse strand, counting down.
CTGTAGTGTTCATGTCATGGCAGCATGCACGGTGGACGCATTGAACCTCGCTCCCCATTCTGCAGTCTTCAATACCCTCGCATGAGCAAACCATCGTGCTTCTTACTCCCGTGGTGTTCACTACCCTGCCCATGCATGGTCACTTTACGAACGACATTAGGCTCAATGACTGGCTTAATGGTTGCATTAAACCGCACTACTCCTTTGGCGGCGCGTACCCCTGCATTGTCATGGTGCGAAAGAAAATAACTGAATTTGCCTGGTGTGATTGCGGTACTAGTAGCATCAGGTTGGGTGGCTGCTTGAAATATCCCTACTCCTTTTGTGCCCTTGCGGGGTCATTTGTGCCAGTAACATCATGGTGATTGCATGGAATCTCCCTTTCTCTACTAGTCTTCACTACCCTTACTTCTGCGGTCATGCTACCAGCAGCATCATCCTCAGGTTTTGCATGACATTTCCCTACTTCCTCTGCAGTGTTCACGGCCATCGCATGGGCATGGTACGAAAGTATGCTGCCGGGTGGCTTCATGCAACAAACGACCCGCTCCAATGTTGATTATGTTTGTTTTCTCATGAATCTGATTGCATCTTTGTGACAGGATCAAGCCCCCTTGTGCCGTCCACTACCCTTGCGAGGTCATGGTGCGGGCAACAATTATTTGACGTTTACTTCAACCCTCCTTTGTTCGCTACGCTGTGTAGTCATGCTACGAGTAACTTCATACTGCCCCTTCTTTGGGCAGTCTTCACAACACTTGTGTCGTTGTGGCTGAGTAACATCACACTCAAACGTCCCTGTGCCCTGTGGAGTGTTCATTACCCTGCATGGTTGCCTCAAACCTCCGTTCTCCTTGTGCGTGGTCTTTGCTATCCTAATGTGGTTTTTGTGGGCGTGTTGTCATTCTGCTTGGCCGCATTGACCTTCCCGCCGTGCTGAAGACCTGGCTAGCTTTCGCTGGCGTCGGCGTGCCCCTCGAACTTCCGGGTAGTTCTGCTACATCCAATCGAACTGTGGCTGTGATTTTGATGTATTCATTGCCGCCGCGCTTGCCGCACTTGCTCTACTTGCCAGCCACCACTGCCCCATATATCCAGCTTGCCACGAGTGGCCGCCCAAAACTTGATCATCTAGCACCAGCGCAAAGTCTGGCCAATGTGCCCTGCAACAAATGGCCGCGGCAGGAACGGCTACTGGAAATTTAGAACCTCAGTCGCGAGTGCTGAAAACCTGCGCTGCGGTAGCCTCAAGTTTGGCAAGACTTGGAGCCCGAACCTGCGGGCTGCACTAGCACTGGCACTTCAGTGCCAGCAGGTTCCAGAAGGAAAAGATCGTCACTCAGAACCAGATGAGGCAATCCCTCTTTGCCATGTGTGTGTCCTCTGGTGGGGCATGCTGTCATACACATCAGCACCCTCCTCCTGGGCATTGCCTCGCTCTCCTGGACCTTGAGCAAAGTTAACCTCCGAAAGCTTCGTTTTGTTTCTGCATAGCGATCACTCAAAAGCACAGAAACAGCCGCCACACATATGATGTCAACTCAACTCTGTGATGCACTTTTGCGTTCATCCTGCCTGGTATTTTGCGTCAGGCACAGTTACCGGCAACAACAATCATTAGCATCAGAATGTCCGCTGCTAAACTTTGCGAAACGGGCAAAAGTTTTTACATGCGCACTTCCAGCAAGAGGGACGCATCACACGACCTGCGCCCGACTGATCTATGAAACAGGAAAATGAAACCAAACGATTTCAATTAACACTAGCCTCCCATGGGCTGGAAGATGCCGTTGAGCTGAGACGCCTTATGAGCAGATGTCACCTCTGCAGACGTGTGTGTGTGTGTGTGTGACCCAATGTCACACTGCGTGCGCGGATCCATGGAAGAAACTACTCATTCCTTTGGCACCAGTACATCTGCAAGTTTTGTGGCGCAAATGAGCATGGGACACGGTGGGGGTACAACCGATAATGCTCGGATCCATTGAATTTTCTCCACAAGCATAAGGAGGCGCTAGTATAGCATCATCGGTGTATCACGGCCCGCCGCAGCACAGAGCGACATGGACCCTCCTTCCAACTAATGACGTGCGGTACTTATTCGGCTGGTTGAGTTAGCTAATATTCTGTAGAACGAGCTCCGCAGTGAGTCTCAGCAGTTGATCGGTAGAATGGAAGCCCTGTCGATTTTCGGCAAAAAACATCTACATCGGATGGAAGATGATCTTCTGGGAGAGCGGGGTGTAACCAGGAGTGGGGCATGTTGACTTGAGCCTTATCATTCATTGTAGCCGACACAAGAAGCACTTCACATCTTGTGGGCTTCCGATTAGACATCCAAACTCAGGAGCTTGCATCTGCTGCAATCCGGGCCGCTGCTTGCAGACAAGCTATCACAGACTTGGGCAACAAGTACAAGTGTCCAGGCTTATGCTAGCTGAGGTTCATGGGTCTGTTGCACAAGTCCTACACAAGGCAAAGGGTTTGCGCTACTTAATCCAGCGTTACTGTAAAGCAAAAAGCTCTGCCAGGACCAATGCCAAGTTAGTCCAGCAGCTGTGAACACAACAGCCGCTGATGCCACCCTGCAAGAGCAGCCATGCGTGAGATCCGGTGAGGGTCCCGAGGTCCACACAATCCAGGCGAGCGGGTAGTCTCCGGTGGCTTGCTTTAGTTGGTATCGCAAGAGATGTCATGACTGTTGGTAGGCCCCTGCCCCTAGTGAACAAGCTTCCGAGTCCGAGAACAAACCGCTGAGCGGAGTATGGGAAGGAGCCGAGCAGTCGCAAAAAACAAAGCTAGGTCATTGCTGCTCAGACGGCAAACACTGCATGCAGGAGAAGAGGGAGCGTTGCCACTAATCATGGTGCCTGTCGAGATGCAGGCTACGGCAGTCACTCCAGCATTGCAGTTTACAATAGTTTGCAGCTTATTCGGGCATCGGGAACGCTTTGGAAGACGGAAGTGCTCCCTTTGTGACGACCGCCTCCATTCGAGAAGTATGACAAGTGTTTTGCATTTATAGCCCCAAAATCCCCAACAATCTTCGCTCCTTTTGATTGTGGCATTCTATCAGAAGAACAATCTCGATTTGTACTTAGGGTTGTCACATGACAAAGCTCGAACATCAACAAACAAGTCTCCAACAAGTCGTTCAAACAAGTACCCAACCCTCCTGAGATTGCCACAGTCTTGAACAAGTATCCAGAAGAGTTTCCAAACAGTCCAACAAGTGGACAGCAAGGCAGCCGCTGGAATGCTGATTGGCCTATTCTTTGAGTAGAGTGGTGTACGGGGGTGTGGTGGTGAGGGGGGGGGGGGCAAGGCAACTTCCAGTACTTTCAAAAGAACTTTGAGTTTTGGAAAGTGATTTTTCTAAATCTAGATAGAGCACAAAAAGTCCAAGCAAATCATCAAATAAGTCTCGGCTTCGGCAGGGCCTCACGAACTCTAAACATGGCCTAAAAATGCGTTACCAACAGTCCAAATAAAGTTTTTGACTAAGTCTGCCGGGCCTCTAGTCTTAGAACCTTGAAAGTCCTTTCAAGAACTTGTCTGAAGGCTTCTTGAAGGGATTACGTTGAAACTGTTTGCTTGAGGACCTTCGCAGGACTTTTCAAAGGACTGCTTTTTGCATGAATTTTCAAGAGCTACCATGTTTCATGGAGTTGACTGCGGAAATTGGATACAGGACTCTCTCTACTTCACACAGCCAGCAAAAACACACTAACTTGGCAGGTGCAAGAATCAGAAGCCGCTCCGGAGCCACGCACGGTTTGGAAGAACACAGCTTGGTGGAAGGCTGGGTAGCAGTTTGTAAGATTGATGCGGTTTTTCAGTTCGAGGCTCATATCAAGCCTGCCGCAAAAATCCACAAGGTGGCAGAGGCAGCTTTTGTCAGTTCATCTGCGAGTGACATGTTCTAGACGGTGTGCAGGATGTGAGAGGTTCCCTCGAGACGAGCGCGTCAGTAGAGTCCACAAAGCCAGTGGAAGCCGTGGTGAGGCCAGCGGAGGGCTCATGCTTCCTTCAATTGTGCGCATGTTGGAGCATAGGACTGAGACTGCGGCACCAGCTGCAAGTTGCGAAGCTGGGACTGCAAACTTGCCCAGCTCATCTCTGGCCTCCACGATGTCCGAAGTGCCGGCGCAAGCTGCCCCTGAAACCAGCTCAAGCTGTGGCCTTCCCAAGGCAGCTGAGGATCCAGGAGACATCCGTGTAGGAGCTGACATCTTCGCAGATCCCCCAAACTTCAGAGTTGCAGCGAGATCGGGTCAGGAATTGGAATCATTGCGTTTGCCCAAACTTCCCTGGTCTCCCAAGCTGCCAAGATCTCTCTTGGGGCAGGGCCGCGGAGAACAGGTTGAAGGTGTGGAGACTGAAGATATGCCGGTCCGCCCGGACGGAAAAGTTCGACTTCGCGTTTTCGATGGCACATGCGAGAGCCACACTCTGGCCGTAGAACTTCCGTGTACAATCCTTGGCTCATCGCTGAAATCGGCTCACATTGCAGATGGCACGCACGCCTCCGTGAAGACTGAGCACGTTGCGCTCATATTTGTTCCTCCCGAGTCCTACTTGTTGCAACCACTCAATGGAGAGGTTTCACTGAGCAGTGCCTCGCAACATGCAGCAGTGAGCTGCACCCTGCTTCGCGAAAGAAGATCAGCGCCTCAATGCAAAGCACCTTCAAAGCTATTGTCTGTCGGTAGCACGCCTGAGGACATCACCAGGCAGCATTGCTGCTTTCAACTCGCGAAATCAGACATCGTTTTTTTCGTGGACTTGCTACCCTCAGCTGCCAGTGTTCGTGCGCTTGGCACAGCGAGGCACCTGTTGCAGGCATTTGTCGATGGCAAGACAAGCGATGCCAAACAGAGACGGCTCAAAGAGCTCAAGCAGAAGCCCCGTGCTGCCACGCTGGTGCCAGCGAGTGAAGCGGAGGGCGCTGACTCAAAGCCGCTGGATGCTCCACCTCCGTCCCCGCTCAAGATGGTCCGAAGCTCCGAAGTGGGCGTACGGCGGTCCCCGAGCGTTTGGCGCCACGACCGGCTTCAGCGATCAGCGAGTGCCGACCCCAGTACATGCATCAGGACCGTCTATTACGACAGAATTGATTCCAAGTTCCAAGGCCGTCGCTCACTCCACCCCAGGCAGCGAGAGCCCAGCTCAGAGAGCCTGCCGAAAAGGCCTTTTTCGGGGAGCGCGCAGTTTTTTACAGGATTGCTCTCATCAACTTCAGCATTGGGGCAGCTGTTGTTTAAGCTCATGCGGATGGCAGCGACTGGGGTGCGTTAAACAAGCAAGGGGCATGTGAAGACCGGAGATTGTTGGATCACGCTGAACCTCATGTGCAACCTGACAGGCAACGCATTGTCCAAAAGAAGGGGAGGAGCAAAGAAGTCAAGGAAGCCCGTGCGTCGCGAACTCCCTCAAGATCGTCGGTAGAAAGCAAGGTTGATGTTCGGCCGGGACAAAAGCAGAAGCCCAGAAAGCGAAAGAGCATCTGCCAGTCGCCAGAAGTCAGGCAATCTAAGTCTACTTCTGAGGAGGCAATGACACGTGAGACGAGAAAGGAGAGGAAGAAATGTCGTCAAAGGAACTCCAGATGCATGGCAGCACAAGTCTAAATACTATAGCGGCATAAAGGTGGCTCACGTTGTGTGGACAGGGGAGCACACAAGTCCATTCAGTGTTTGATTTCATGACAAACTCGCTTGAGCTAGTGTTTGCAGATGTGTGCAGAGGAGAAGGTCTGCAAATGGGATATTCGCAACACACACTTTTTGAATAGCTTCTCGAGCCGTGCTTGTTCCATCAGGCCTCAGCATCTTCCACTGCACTAGGTTGCTAGCGTGGAAAAATATTGCGAGCACTGCGCAGAGCGTGAGGCCATTTAGGCCAAGTTTTGCAGGGTTTCTCTGTGGCTGCAGGCTAGTTGTGCAGACTCGCCGGACAATCGTGCTCTACCTTCAATGGTTTCGACGATAGGCCATGCAAATAGCGAATATGAAAAGTTAAGTTGGATCCCCCCACGCCTGTGACGGGGCTGGGGGCTTGTGCGCTTTCTCTGTGTTTGCACTGTGGCCCCACCTCTCGAGCCGTCCGGTAACAAGCAGCAAAAGGATATTTGGTTGAAAAGCTGGACAGCCACAAGTGAAACATTCTTGGCTGTGGCTTTCAACATGTCACGATCTACAAGTCCAGAAACTAAATGCTGCTGCATCTCACTAGTGCTACAAGCGCTGACGTGCATGTAAGGTTCCAAAAGGCAGAAAAAGAAGAATAAAAAGGATCAGAAAAAACACAAAAAGCAGAAGCGTGTCAAGCAGAGGCCAGTTAAAGCTCCAACAATGCCAAACATTTGCAACCCGAGATTCCCCTGAACCACCTCTCAAGGCGAAGCAAACGAGTGCGGCGAGTCCGACCTTCTAGAAGTTCTGGCAGCGACCAGGCACGGGCTTGTGCGATGGGGCTTTTGTAGATTTTAGCCATTGGGTATTTGACGACAAGCTTTGCGGCGTTGCTTCATACAGCAGATGAGGTATGCTTTTGCATGCTTTGTTGCTGAGCATCGCCATATGTCGTCCGTATCCCGTCAGCATAGGAGCTGCTTCAGGTTCCGGAGCAGCAGGCGAGCGTCGATGATGAGGCTCAAAGCTACCAGTCGGAGGCCTGTGATGAGATTGAAGAGGCGTGGCTGTTGAGAACTGCATCAACGAGTGTCACGTGGACGGGTTTGGAGGCAAACGAGGCCGATGCTCTTCAGCAGATCAATGAGGCGCATATTCTACACGAACTTTCACCTCAAGCTTCTCTGAGCTGCTGTGTGTTGACGCGGAAATCCATGTGCTTCTTTGATATCCTCTGATCGGAGGCGCAGGAGGACGGAGAGGAAGAAATGCAAGAGGTGGATGAGTTGGTGGAGGAGTGCCAGTGCCCAGTGCGTGGAAATCGCTTCAGCCGCTCATTCCACGCTTGCAGGATGATGTGGAAATTGTGCTGTCGCTCTCCATGCAGCAGGAACTTGAGGCACTGGACCATGGATGTTCATGCAAAAGTACGTGCCCCTTCTCTAGAATCGTTTTTTTTGTTGGTTGTTTTTGCTGTTGGGCATTTTGTTGGTGCACCATCCACAGTGAACCTAGGCCGGCCAGCAAGTGAGCGAAGACCCGTTTCGCTCATGCCTCCAGCCCAGCAGGCAAAGCCCAAACATCCAAAACAAAATGCCTAGACAAAACATCCCCACTCCCCGCAACAAAACACACCCCCCCCCTCTCCCAGCCAAATCATCACCCGCCTCCACTTGAGGGCAAACACAGTAAGTGCAAATCCAATCATCACTCAAAAAGACCAAAAGGCCTTGCACGGCGACTCCTTATAACATGCACGCTTCGGTCATGCAATAGTACTTGTGGGGGTGGCCTCTGAAGTGTCCAGTATCTGTTCTTATCAATGTGCTAAGTGATATGTCCTGAACTGGAGACTTGTGCTTGTGCGTGTGCTTTTGTTCATGAGTCAGTTGCATCATTGGTTGTGGGAGTGCCCCAAGTTGCTTGATGAGGTTGGGCAGCCAAAGCCTGAATTCCTGTTGCACTGCAGGAACAGTGAATGGGGCTTTTAGCGCTTGGGGCATGTCTGGGCAAGTCACCGTCCCGGTGGATGAACGGGCTGTGTGCACGGGCATCCTCCCCGATGAGTGGCCAGTGAGCTATCATAAGGAGCTATTTGGGCCACTGACGGTAGTAGAGGACCGTTCAGCAATGGCCCGAGGCAGCGCCGTTGTGCTGGGTCTGTCGTTGCGATTACTGAGCGCGATTGTGAGCAAGTTGTGTTGGTCAGAATTGTCCTCAGAGCTTGCTGGGTACAGTAGTTCCCACACTGAGCCATTGCGCAGAAGCACAGGCCTTGCAGTTCGCGTTGGGGGCTACCCATATTGACGGTGTTTTGGATGTTGTTGTTGATGCCAATATTGTGGTGAAGCGTTTCCGCAAGATGGGTCAAGCAGGCCTCGTGCCTTTGTCATTCAAGAACTCGGATGGGAGCGACATGAAAAGGTTCAACTGTAGAAGGTCAAAAGCCATGTGACTGCTGATGATTTTGTCCTGCAGTATGCTTGTGAGGATCGATTCAAATGGTTGCGAAGCCAAGAATCTCACGAATCAGCAGATGCCAGAGCTGGGGAGTTGAGCAGACCGCAGGCCATTAGAGGTGACATCCTTCAATTTGTTGATCAACGAACGGCTGATGTGTTAGTATTAAGCTGTTGAATCTGATGCTGAAGCGCCTACAAAGGCCACAAAGCAGGAGCTCCTGCAATCTGCGCCCCCACACGATTTCGCCTACGCGCAATGGGTGATCAATGAGGGTACGGCAAAGTGCTGTTGGTGCTTGATGGCCCTCAGTTGCAGCGAATCGGAAATCACAATGCATCGCAAGAAAGTTTTGCATGCAATGTCAGGCGGGGGGGCTCCAGTTGCAGATGCTGAATGGTTTAGGGCCATCAAATTGACGTGGGTCCTGGAGGGATCAGGTGTGTGCCGTGCAGGAAGGTCCCACGAGAATTGCAACCTTGCAGAAGGGATGCCCGAAAAAGAGCAGAGGCCAACGGTGAGCACTTGAGGGTCGGACTTGCCATGCCTTTGGAAAAAAATCCGAATTGCGACGTGTGACGTGGAAGGTAGTGCCCTCAAGGATCGGTCAACGTGGTTTCTTGAAGTCTGTTGAGAAGCCGACATATTCTACTCTGGAACTGTTGGAACCTCGAGAGCCGTGCGGGTGCTGTGTGGGTGTTGTGAAGGCTTTGGAAGCTGGGCAACTTTGCCTCCATTGTCGGCTGTCGTCTTGTATTCTTGCATGCGGTCTCATGTGGTACAAGAAGCTCTATGACTCACCATCTGCCCTGCAAATATCTTTTGGCGCTGCTGCTTGTCCATGCTGGTGCTCTGCCCAAAAATAGTCTGGGGTGAAGTGCTTCCATGATTTCGAAGTCTGCCGAAGAGCGTGCTTTGCGCAGAGCTTGCCAGTCAAACAACGTTCTGAAGCTTTCTCCGTTAGGTGTGTTTTTTTTTTTTTTTTTTTCGCAAGCGTAAACCAAGCATGGCCCAGCGTACTGTCAGACATGTTGAGGCCCAAAAGAGCCAACATGGAAGTCTGACTTCCACGTCCCTGACATCCGGAATCGCCTGTAGTTTCGCAGTTGTTGTTTTGGGCAGATGATCCCAAGTCCATTTGGATTTTGGTTGGGAACTGTTTATAAGCATCGCACCAAGATGGGTGCCACTTGGCAACTACACCTGAATCTTTATCAAAACCAAATTCAGTGTACTCCTGGGCACCAACCATTCGATTTTGCCTCAACAACAGGCTCAGCCACTTGCCAGGCAATTTGAACTACGCGGCCAAAATATGTCTTCAGTTTTTTTGTGCTTGGTTGGAATATCCCAGCATGGGAGCCATGTACGCTGCGCGCGCGCCAGTCACTGATTATTAGGCAGGGGCAAAGGACACATTGGTTAAAAATAACAGCTACGCGGGCTCATCATTTTTCACTGCGTGAGGCAGGGTACACTAGTTCGATTCGTTTGACACATCGCCCTTTGCCCGGCGGTTTGGTGCAAGAAGGGCGATACGACAGATGAGGCACGGCAGCAAGTATGTGCAACGCAGCCAGGTTCGCAAGCGCCAAAACAGCTCTGGTCTTGGCAACCGGCCGTTGGTGGTTATCGACTGACAGTAGCCTTGGCCTTTGTTGCACGCGGGCCTGTGTACAGATGGCTTTTCCGACGGCATGGCTGCATGGCTCCTTGCCAGGGTGAAAGCACATCTGGCAAGGATTCGTTTGCACTCGATGCAAAATTGAACTTCAACTTCGTTTGCTGTGTTTTACACGATCAGAGCGACTTCACAGTAAGCAGTTTGCTGTACCAGCTTATGCATGCAGCAGCGCCTTGATGAGTCTGAGGCGAACTCTTCAAGCTGCGAGCTGTGCAGGATATCCCTGCTCAAGGTTTCTTCGGCATGGTCTGAGTCTGAGACTGCAGCTGCAGCCCAGTCCTAGAAGTGAATGAGGATGGCATCCGCTCAATCTCCAAGCTTGTGTGTGGTACAACAGAGAAGTAGCCGCGTTGTTTTGTGAAAGGTTGGTCAAGGAGTTCCATTCGAAGTCGTTTGTGAAGGCCAAGTTGAGACTGGCTCTGTGTTTCCAAGGACGTGATTCTGCGTTGCGGGCCAAGCTTCCAGAGTTTGGAATCCTCAGCTGGCTTTGAATGTGGGACGCTTCAGCCCGCATTTCACGAATTCTGAGGCATCAGCAAGCCGTGGGTTTGGAGCGGCCATGCATGCGACCAAGCGTGGCTTTGCAAATTTTTCCGGCATGAGAGCAGGGCCGCAAGCCAGGGCGCAGCACAGCATGATCCACGACTCGCAAGCAGCAGTGGTGGGGTGGCCTTCAGGATTCAGCTACGATAGAGCTGCGTGCTTGACAGCTCACAAGCATTGTGGGCTTGGACTACGTCTGGCACGATTCCTCCCGCAACGACTCAAAACAATGAGACCAGTTTCATCAGGGAAGCAAGGAAGGACAGAAGCATTGTGGGATGGCTGAAGCGGGGGAAGTAGTGCAGAAGAATAGCCAGAATGATGGCGGCAACTTGCATTCGCTCAAAGACACAGGCCAGTGATGAATGCTTGGGACCTGCGTGAGGTTGTATTGTAAGAGACGGGGATCTTGGGGTTCATAGATCAGCCAGCCCCTTCCTTCTCCTTTTGCGATTGTCGAAGCCGTAGGTGATGAATGTGGAAGGGGCAATGATTAATGAAAACGGGTGAGAACCGTTGCATAGCTGCACCAAGACCAGAGCAGGCATTAATGACCGAAAATGCCAAATACACAAAGAGTCGCAAGGAATTGTTGGACAAAGGTTAACAGTACAACATCTGGAGGAAGAGAAACATGACAAAGAAAAAACAGATGCAACATCCGGGACTGTTACAGTAGGTGTGCACACAAGCAGCTTGCACGATGCACAAGGGTTTGGAAGAGTGGCTACCACCGCTGAAGTTGTGTTGGGGTTTGCACGAGCGCCTGTCCAAGGTGAAAGAGCTGAAAGAACACGCGGACGATGTGGCCATGGCCCCAAAAGTTTGTATCTGGCATTGGGAAAAGACAGGCAATGCAAGCACCTCTGCTCAGGCGCGATTTAAGATGTGAAGTGCAAGAAATTTGTATCGGCAGTTGGCGTGGAGCATCTTTGCCTCCAAGCAGTGGGGTGCTCACCCATTATACGGTCAGCCTTGTCAACGGAACAGGGGCGGTCTGCAGGTCGAGCTTGCAGAGCAGATCTAACAGATCAGAGCCCGGATTAAATGATTGGCCTTGTAGTGCTCGCGATGCCCTCCCTGAGCCTGCTTCACGGCAGGCAGGCTGACGGTTTCTCTTTCTTTCATTGTTTCTATCCTTCTTGCCATCTTTTTGTATCTCTCGCTCTCATCTCTCTCTCTCTCTCTCTCTCCCTCTCTTTCCATCCCGCGCCTGCTCCGCCTTCTCCTTCCAGGTCTTTCTATCTCGCTCTATCTCTCCCTCCCTCTCTCTGTGACCCTGGGGCAGCGGCAGGTTTTCCTGCCTTTGTGCTTTGTCCGCTCCCAGTCCGTTTGCACCTGCTCCCAACTAAACAGAGCCCTGGTGCTACCAATACCTGGTGCAGCGGTTCCATGAGTACTGATCTGCGTCTATCCCAAGCTTTCCCCACGACCTAATCATATCGAAGCCGCTCCTCCTCAGTGATGGGCACCATTTGCCATGCTATTTGACTCTCGCTGACCTTGGCTTGCTCTTCCTTTGACATTTGATCTTGTGCCTGTCCTGTGCTTGAGGTAGCTAGCTCATTTTGGCACGGAACTTTCTGAGGCCATGACGGTGCGAATGCACTCTCGCCAGGCCGCCAAAGACAGGCACCACTGGCCACTGGACAAAGCCTGCTACTGTCGTGAAGATATGGGTTGCTTGACAGAAGGCTGGAGACAATGGCATCAACACCGGCATCTTCCTCAATGGCCTCAGCCACCATCAGCATCAGCCTAAGCTGTGTCAAAGGCTTATCGGGCGACTGTCAGGGTTCCCTGGGCCCGCACGGGTGCAACGTCGCATAGTGTGGTATTAGGAAAAAGCACTCCAGTGTCATGTCTTGAGGTCAGTCAGGTGAAGCCATGCCGCTCATGGAATCAGTGCTGACCTTTGGCACTTGAGCTTGAATCGATGGACCAGTGTGACTGTTGCAAGGTGTTGAAAAAGGTTGAGGCATGTCGTAGCAATCTGCGAAGCTAGCTGCTAGCCGCTAGAACCATGAAGCTGAGCGTCCACCAGCAGGCTACAACATGTCCACTATTAAGGCTCAGGATGCAGACCAGGCCGAGCGAAGCAGTGACTCTCATGTGTCGAAGGACGTGATTGTGGCGTCAACGGTTTGGACTAGCTTTAACCAAAGCCACAGGTGCGTGCCATGCAGGCGATGCACGGTGAAATGTGCTTGATTCCCAGTTGCTGTTTGCTATTTTTCTTGCTCATGTCTGCCGTTCTGTGCATGGCCAGCTAGGTGACGTCGCAAAGAAGCTGATGGATCGGTCCTCGTGCGGTCCTCGGTTTCCACCAAATGGAAAGCAAGTTGCTATGCGTGGCCAGTGTTCCTGTCCAGAGGTACAACATCGGTCAAATCAATTTCTGGAGAGCACGTAGCCCAGTTTATTTCATGACAAGGCAACATGACATTTCAGTGAGCCTTTCGTCAGATCGTGTGGGCTGCAGCGTTCCAGATTGCGGGTGTGGCATTGTGGGCTCGGGGCTCAGCTCTTCTGGTCAGAACGTAAGACCGCATAGTGCGTCCGGTTGGCTATATAAATGGGTCAGGGTGATGGGAGTGCAAGGCAAGTGTATGGGATTGTTGCTTGTTTGGTGAAATGCTGCGTCCTCCTTACTGCTGTGATTCTGGTCAGGCCTTGTTGCTTGTTCATATGATTAGCATTGCCAACGTAAAGTCCTGAGACTGCAGTACGCAGAGCGTATTTCAATCAGGGCAGATGCAGCTCAAGTCATCTGGATCCAGGCTAGAGCTACATCGTGTAATCTGAGGCCAGGCCACCAAGCCCCCTAAGCGTCCTGGGTGAGCTTCAAAGCTTGAATTCAAGAACGGCACAGCACCAAATACAGAGCGACAGCTGGTAGCAACTACTTGGTGCGCGGTGTAGACCCGCCCGTGGTACGGAATGAGGA